>VZTO01017050.1:25784-53199 GCA_013400615.1 Syrrhaptes paradoxus | reverse complement strand
TTCCACTTGAATACGAGAAAAAACTTCTTTACAGTGAGGGTGACAGAGCACTGGAACAGGCTGCCCAGAGTCCTTCTCTGGAGACATTCAAAGCCCGCCTGGATGCGTTCCTGTGCGATCTGATCTAGGTGTTCCTGCTCCGGCAGGGGGATTGGACTAGATGATCTTTCGAGGTCCCTTCCAATCCCTAACATTCTGTGATTCTGTGATTCTGTGAAGGGACAATTACAGGGGCCTCTGAAGGAAAGGAACAAACACAAAGCCAAGCAATCATCAGTCCAAATATGCCGGTACTTTGAGGAAAGCATAGGAGTAGTGCATACGCTTTCATGTGGGATCACATAGTCCATCACAGTATCAGCAAATGAAGACAGAGCAGAGAGGAGCTGGGACAGTGACCACAGACCAGCTGTGCACAGCCCTGTACTACCAGCTTCTCAAATGCACACCAGCGAGCAGGTTGCCTGAACAAGCTCCAAACACCCCTCTGTTGAAGGAGCTTGATATTGTCAAACACAAGAGCTTGACAAGATAAGCTCTAAAATGGACAGGAGGAGGAGGTATTTGCCTATGTCAATGGACTAAATGAAGAAATTTTGTGTTGTCTTTAAGAAGCTCTCAAAGCCAACCAAGTTTAAGATGTGTGTACAATGAACACACTAAGACATGACTTACTAAGTACTGTAACAGCCCCCAAAACACTGTGGCCAGCAGGAAAACCATTTGAATCAGGAGGGACACATTAATTAAGAAGCTCAACAGCATTACAGACTCCAAGAAACCCCTAGAGAGGCAGGCGAAAGATCCCACTTCCCACATTTGCATTTCACATCTGGGAAATGTGAGTCATCACATCCACATTGGGAGAAATCCAGAAACCACAGGAAGGAAAGAAGGAAACTTTGAATTAAAAAGAAAAAAAAAAAGAAAGAAAAAAAGAGGGAAAAACAAGAGACTGTTTCCATCTTGAACAAAGGGAGAGAAAGAGGTCAGCACTGTCCTGCTGAGGACTGAGGCTGAGGAGTTAAATTCCCAAATTCAAAACTACTTTCAGGTCCTACTCAGAAAAGGGGATGCAGGAGTTTGGTGGTTGTTAGCTCAAAAATCTTCTCAATTTTTGTACCCAAAACTTGCTGCTAAGAGTGTTTTCTTCTTCTATTTGTCTCTTATCTGGAACTTTGCTTCTGTCTTTGCAATCAAGAAATGAAATTTCTTTTAATACATTTTCATCTGCACTCTTACCTAATGCTTAAAATGAATTCAAGAGAAGTTTCCAAACATTAGGTACACTGTTCCTCCAGAAGAAATGGAGTACAAACGGTGTGTGTAGGCAAGGATCACTGGCAAACAGAGACAGTTGAGGAATCTCAGAATTTTGGTCATATCTCTTGGCAAGATATGGGTATAATTTTTCTGGTATCACCAAGTGTCAAGACCAGAAGAGACATTGCTCTCAACAAGCACAGGCCAGCCCTCATCTGGCAGAAGGAAAATTTGTAATTCCCAGTCCCTCCCAGATAGCAAAAATACTTGGAGAGTTGGAAAGAAAAGGGTGACAAATTAGTTCTCCATAAATAACCTACCAGTAAGTTAGAAGAACAATAATGTACATTATAACTAAAAATCCACATATGGCCTAAGGTTCCACATTACCATTATTTCTGGACACTGTTATGATAATCCTCTGGTAGCAACTAAT
This sequence comes from Syrrhaptes paradoxus, assembly GCA_013400615.1. Classification (NCBI taxonomy): domain Eukaryota; kingdom Metazoa; phylum Chordata; class Aves; order Pterocliformes; family Pteroclidae; genus Syrrhaptes; species Syrrhaptes paradoxus. The sequence goes on along the minus strand of VZTO01017050.1, from coordinate 51,500 downwards.
GTACTTACCATTCAAAAAGCATTCAAGGACAATATTCCCACAAACTGTCACTCTTGTGACAACCAGAACAGTTAAGAAATATAATGTTTAATAGTAAAAAGAGGCCAGTTTATCTCAGATGTATTGTTTTCACATTAATTTTAACTCTATTCACTTACATAGCATTACCCAACTTACACTCTGCATCAGCTTGCAGACCTGCTTCCTGATGCATACAGGTGTGGAGGTACATACACAACATAGACGAGACATACAACACATATACAAAAGACAGTTGCGCCATACATCTGTTCATGCTTCTCTGTTATTTATGTAACAGACAGCATTCACACCAAAGCCCAGAAAATCCTCTTAAAAAAAAAACACAAGAAAAGGAAAAAAGTAGACCAACAATCCTTCACTGAAAACAGTTAACATTCCCTAAAATCAAACACTAAAGACCACTTCATTTACTGCCTTCTTACTTCATTATCCCAAGCAGAAACTAATAAATATGATACATAAAAAAACCAACAACAAGAAGTGCTGTTTCATTTGTTTTAAGGCCCAATGAAAAGCAGCAAGAATATCCTGCAGTTCTCCAGCACTGAACTGCAGCTGAGAAACAACTATTCAATGGCTTTTGTTGTCTCTTGTAAACAAGAAAGTGTGCCATCATTCCCTAAATAAACACACATACTACACAGAAGTTGATGTGCTGTGTTTTCTTACTGGCTACAACAGCATCAAGACAGAGGAACAGGGTGTCTAAAGTAAGAATGAGAACAAGTCCTAAAACAATGCACAAAAGCATCATTACTCTCCAGACTGAAATAAACCATAGCAGATTATAGAAAGCTTACACTCCACTGACTTTTTAGTCTTTCCCTACCAATTAAAACAGTGCTATTTGCTTGATCACTTCTGCCATTCAGAATTTAACAGCAGGTCTTTGCTATGTTCAAAAGCATATTTAACATTTTATGTACATGTAAAAGAGTAAATTGCATGCAGGTGACAATTATGATCTCTAGGATTAGAGGCACCCTCTTAGGGGTAGTTTAATATTCCCTTTTAGTATTTTAGGCATCCACCTACCTAGCTGACTATAAACTGAGTAATAAAACTCATACCCTTATGATGCATAGGTCTATTTTCCACATCAATGGGCTTTTGAAACTCTCATACTGCAAGAGAGAACAGTATAGGAAATGTATAGCCTGAAGCTATGCAAACATGTAGCTATACATTACAAAAATAATACCATTAGGTGAAAACTCAGAATTACAACAGAAATACAGAATCAGTTCTTCATGTATATAGCTAACTGCATGTGCACACAACTGCATTAAGATATCTGAGCATTCAGCTAAATTTTTCAAGCAACTGCCATAACCACATGTCATCCACTACTAGCCACAATTTGATAAGCAATTGCTTGTTTCAGCAGGAGTGATGCCAGCAGAAACAGCCCTTACCTCCTGCTCCCTGCCACATGTTCCCTCCTTCCAGGCCACCTTCTCAGTCCTGACACAGCAGCCACACAGTCAGACAGATCAGAGTTAAAAGTAATTGATAACCAAAGAAGAAAAGGTGCTTTTGAACCCACAGCAGTTTCCCTATGAGGTTCACCACCAGCCTCACAAACGGTTGTGTGAGTACAGCTCAGAGGGTGGCAGGGGGCTGCTTACGCAAGCGCTGTTGTCTAAGGAAACACATGCCAAACTTCTCTCTGAGGAAGCAGTTGTGCTTGCATCAAAACATCTGAAAAATCTTTTCCCCCCCACCTGCGCCCAGTCTGTGAAGATCTTGGCCTGGGAATACGGATCTGGAAGGGATCCCTGGGGGTTTCCTAGGCCCCTTCCTCACAGTTGCAGGCGAGAACCAACCTGGCAAATCCAGTCAGTCAGAAGATCTACTGTAGCAAGGCACTCATTAGGTTAGCGAAATAAAGCCTGTAACTGAGGTGAATACGCAAGCTGGGGGAAAAGAAGGTTTCTGAGGTCTCCTCCCTTTACGTATCAGTCAAATCAATTCTGATAAAGGTTTGTAAAATAAAGTTACACGTTGTGCTATTTTGTCTTTCATCAACACTTTTCAACTTGCATTTAAGGCAAGAGTTAATGATTGAATTTTAAAGGTATTAAGATGGAAACCCCTAAGGGAAGCATAGAGAAACTTTCCATTAAAATACAGCTTCTGTTACACTGTTGCAAAGGGTGGAAAAGTAAAAATGAAATATAATGCAAGTGAAAAAATCGAAACCAAAACCCAGTTAAAATAATGAACAACATATAGCTAAAAAAATTCATGTGAAAAGACACTGACAGCTAATGATTTGAGGTGCGTAATAATACAGCCTGCGTAATAATACAGCCCGAACTGAGGCATAAAAGAATCACTCCGAGCAAAATGCAATCCTGTGTCACTTCATTAAGTTTCACGTTATCCTCAAATTTCCCAGTGCTAGCGGAAATGTTTCCTCATTGCTACTGCAGGAGCGGACATACGACAACAGACTCAGCAACCTCAAACAGCTTGTTAACTTAATGAAATCAATTCAGTCAAAAGGCTATCATACAGACCCAAATTCATCCTGAATAACTAATTAAAAACTTATCCCTAGAGACATTAAACACAACACTCTAACAAATGAGTGTCAAATTATCAGAAATTTGAAAATAAGGATAATACTCATTGTATCTTTTTTTTTTTCCCCACTGAAGAGTTTCCTGAACTCAGTCAGCCTGCCTACGAACACTAAATTTCCTGTAAGACACATGCCTACAATAGTACTTGGCCTAAGTATATTATTGCACACCTGGTTAAGTCCTGCAAGGGACTAAGCATTCTCCTGGAAATTAATTATATTAATGTCCCAGAAGAAATATCAAAGTCTTTCAGGATAGCGATCACTGCAATTAGCCACTTCCACAGCTAACTATTTCTATGGAAGAGCACAGACCAGCTGTTCCAGCCTATTAACTGAGCAGCCTGTGCCTCTGTTTTCAGAGTTCTTTAGGGAGCCCCTTCCCCACGCAGGGTCACAGCCCATGTAGCCAGTGCAGGTGACAGCCAGGAGGGTCCATACAGACATGGACACACAGCAAAGCCTCACGCTGCCATCTCTTACTGCCCTATCTGAACAGGTATATTTTTTCTGCTTATGCAACAGAAAAAAAAAAAAAGAGAATTAAGTTTTCCTCATACGATCTAGGAACTTGAAACGCTGTTTTTTCTTTAACTGCCTGACTAACACTTTATCTAACCAACAGCTTATGGATATGTATGCACAAATACACAGACTCTTAATTTAAGATTCTAATTTAATAGTGGAGTTTACCTTTCTTTGTATTAATTTTTTAACCTTTCTGCAGTTCTAAGCCCCACAATACAGGCAGGGCACGAAAGCGACCCAGCTGAAGCCCCGCCGCAGCGCTGCAAACCCCCTCGCCGTCGAGCTCCACGCTGCCTGCCCCGTCCGCGCCCCCTCCTCGCCGCTGCCATGTCCCCACCGCCACCGCAGACATCCCACCCGGCCAAACCCAGCGCACCCCCGCAGGGCTAGCCCCCTCCCTCCTTGCACCTCCCGGGCCGAGCCCCGCGCCCCCCTCCCCCACCGCCTGTACCTGCGGTCTGCAGCCCCTGCCCAGAGCCCCGCGGCGGCGGGAGGAGCGCGGCGGGGCGGAGCGGGGCTGTCGGTGCGCGCTGCCCCCCCCCGGGGGCGGTGGCTCGCCGGGGCCGGACTCCCCCGCCGGGAGGGCTTCGCACCGCGGGGCCCCGGTTCACTTCTCCCACCGCCTCCTAGCGCTGACCGGCGGCAGGACCCGGGGGGCCCGCAAGGCGCTGCCCCTTACCGCGGCTCAGGGTCCGTCAAGGTGGCACCGGGGAGACCTGGAGTCCCTCCCTGCGTGGTACCTTAAGCAACATGAAGAGGGTCTGAACAGTGCCACGGGTACTTCCATGGCATTAAGAGGGTTTGGTTTGGTTTAATTCTTTTTCCTTTCCCATCAAGGCAATACCTATACTGGGATTTCTGGATCAGCGTTCTGGGGCATTTCAGAAGGTATTATAAACTGTTCCAAAGTCAGGCACCACTCAAGAGTGGAAATAACACGAAAACTTGTGTATACAGATGCTGTTCTGTCACGTACACCACCCCTGCATGCCCTGTACACCATGAGGAATCATGCTGCCATTGCTTGCTAGTCTTTAAATTTTCAAACTCTATTCAAAACCCAAGACCAGGGGAGGACTCACACAGATTTCAGCAGGCTTTGGACCCTAGACTCTTGGAACAAGTTTCAAATTCCAGCAGCCTTTTGTTTATCCAAGGAAGATAAACTAAGTGGCCTGCTGAAGACTGCATGAGTTTTCAGACGAGATCTGGAAAACAGCAGGTCTTTGCTTAGAAGGGACATTAAACATCCTGTGACACTTTCCATGAGAACAAAGCTAAAATGGGACCTTTTCTTACCCTTCCCACACACTGTCGCCAGACAAGGGCTGCCTGGTTCATGTCTTTCACCCAGGACCCTACTGCCTTTCAGCACTGCTATAAGGAGCAAGTGCAAAGCTCCGGGGAGTGCACAAGCAGAGATAGAGGGTGGCTGGGAGGCATTTGCTACACTGCTCTTCCGGCTAAGTTTAAAATCCTTCAATGTAAGGAAGTACGCATAATTTGGGTAAGCGTGGCACCTTTGGGGCAGATTGTTAATAGGGATTCACCTTTTCAGGTGACAGAGCTTCTGTACAGGACAGTGGTATTGAGGTGTCTAGGAGAGACTGGTCTACAAGTGCTTCCCCCTCCCCCTGCACACTGTGGGGAGAAGTTGTGTGCTGGGCAGCCCTCAGCACCTATGTACAGCTTCTCTAGTGCAAATACTCCCTTTCCTATGGTGGGGTAGCTCACAACATCTGTAGAGAAAAGGGGCTAAGTTTTCCTTACCAACTGTGTGGGTAACAAAGACTTGTTCTTTACCAAGAAAAAAGGGCAGCTTTTACTTTCTTAGATTTTTTTCTTCCTCTTTTTTACAGCTCTGTAATATTTTTAACCTTACCTGGATTAAACTGTGCTTCATGTTAAAAGATTTTCTTTGCCAAAATACACTGCTAACATAATTGCAAGAGGCTTTATTTGTACTGCATAACACTGCAGGATAATAGGCAGCTTCAAACAAGATGGTCTGTACATTAAGCTTCCACTTTAGACTGGAGATCTCAGCTTCACAGCCAACTTCCTCTGCAGGTCTGGCTGGCAGCGTCTCTATGACAGCTCTCCATCAGCAGCCAGAAGGACAGTGGTTATCTGTGTTTGCTGCCTACATTTTGATGTCTGAGTCAACTACAGGTAATGCTTTCCTCTGTGGTGTGGAAAGGATATGGACAGAGCACCACAGAAGAATGCACAAACCACCTCACATATTCCCCATAACAGGAACACAGAGGTACTGACACCGCTCATACTCTGCTGACCTGGCCATTTGCACTATAACAACTTTAAGACGTACTTTTGTGCTATTCATATTTTATATAAATTCATTGTCAGCAGTGAAGCATCACAAACTAGATATCACCAAAACAATATGCATGATTTCATTTGGCTCTTCGGAGAAACACTCTAACAACAACAGCAGTACAAGGTTTTGGTTTATATTCATGTTTTATGGATTCATGACAGGCTTCCTCTTGTCACTGCTAGAACAGATTTCTCTCATGCAAGTTTCAACTGCTGACACTAGGTAGATGATCCATTGCACTGCTCTATCTAGCAGTTTGACAAGCAACACAGTGTAATTTACCTGCAATGACCTTAATCCCTCCAGGGTTGCAGGACTATGAGTGCTTCTCCTCTAGAACTGCTGTAATCACATCACCAAAGAAGTACATTCCCTTACCTGGAGCGCCTGACCAGACAAAGACAACACATCCAGGAATGGAGTTGTGTTGGTTTGGTCCCTACGCAAACAAGAATAATACTTTTACACTCTTTTACATGTTCCAAACCACAAAAATAAACAGAAAATCTAACACTACAGAGTTTATTGGGTAAGATAAATGCTTTTACAGTTTGGAGGATGGTTAGGTGCCATGGTACAGCTGATGAACAGCCTTCCTATGCATGCACGTTCTTAAAGTACGTTGTTTAATTGAACCTTTATATACAATTATCTGTGGCAAACTGAAAACTCCACTACCCTCCTTCCTTTGCCCTCTTCTTCCATGCTGCTGATAGAACCAGCCAACAGTAAAGGGATGTACTGTAACAGCATGCTCAGAGTAACATTTTCAGATCTGGTCACTTACATTTGGATATACAGACTTGGGCATCCTATAGTCAAGGGGACATGGCTTCCCTGACATCTCTGGAAATGAAGCCAGAGACATCACAGGCTGGACAAACTGTAGTCCCTATGGTTCCCTCAGTCCCACCTCTGCAGCTACAGTCCAAATCTTGCTGACTCCAGGGTGAGAAGGTAAAGTACTCACTACTTGTGAGCAGAGGCTATTTTCTGAAGGCAAAACCATGCTCTGTTGCTTAGTGACATACAGGGCTTCAGCAGGACATCAAAAGACTGTTGAATTCCTCAAAATACATGTTTCTATAAGTCATATATGGAACCTGGAATAGAAAAAAAGAGGGTATGTAATTGCTATGCCATAGCCCTCTCACTTTTTACACAGACATTAGTAATTCCTGGAACACAAAACCGTCATACGGCATCAGACCAAAAGATGCATTTAACAGCCTTGTTTCCAATGACACCCAGAACTAGATGCAGGTCTTACAACCTAAACGAGTGTATTATCACCCAGAATCTTTGGAAATTTTGGCAGAAATATCCTCTCATTCTGGATATATACTAAGTATAGGCAGACTAAGTATAGGCAGACCAATACTCAATACTAGTTGAACAAGAGGATGATTCATCTCCTTTTACTGATTACAAGCTTCCACATTTCAAGCCTCCTGCCTTGCTGCTGTTTATCTGGCATATTCCTTCTGGTCTGTCATAGAAATTCTTGAGTCCAAGCACATGCAGTAAGCTTTTTGGGCACATTTTGATGCACGTATTTTACAAAGATCAGCACTCCAGCTAGCGAGAATTTTCCAGTGCAACGATTTCACTTGAAAACATAAATTAATCAAAACAAGTGTCCTACAGAAACATGGTTCTAACAAACTTTTGGCTGTACAAATGCAGGAGCTTTAAAAAAAAGTAATCTTATCCATCAAATGCCTTTCTTTTGGAAGCCTACTAGGCTTCCTCCTAGCAGACTTTTTTTGGTGGGAAAAAAGGAAACTTTAAAATGTCTAAATTTAATTTCACATGGGAAGAAAAACTTAATTACATGTTGGAAGTTTTCACAGCATAGGAATAATAAATTTGAATTAGTTGTACTTGGGAGCAAGCATTTGCATAGCCATTCCAGTCTCTCTTATATATCTACCTGACTGTGCACCAGACACTTGGTCTATTTCAATCCATACAGGAACCCACTACCAAATATAGCCGATGTTTTTTGACTATGAAGAGAGGCTAACCATTTCCATGGCTCTACAAATTTTCATGGCATCATGTCTTTGTTCTCCCTGTTGGACAAAAAGTATGGCTTGCTGTACTCTTCTGTAGAGCTGGTGTTAGCAGCTTGTCCTGCAGCATCAGCACCCTCATGTGTACCAACTCTTGGGGAAAAAGCACAAGCTCAAGAAGGCTGAACAAGGGTTCAAAGCCTCAAGGCAGGGCAGGTCACCTTTATCCTATTCCCCAAACCAGCACATGATACAAAGTAAAAGAATATGGTCAGCCACCACCAATTCTCCACACCTCCACGACACAGAAAACCAGTCACTCAGCAAGAATTGGCTGTACCTCAGACAAAATGCCAGCAGGCACCTGCTGACTGCTGGTGCTTTCAGGGAGAGCTCCTCACCTGTCCCAGGGTATGCCATGTCTCCAGACATTTTTCCCCTCCAGATGACCTGTAAAATGCACAGCTCAACAGCTAGGACTACTTTAAACTCAGTTTTTACTTCCTAATTGTTGTATTTGTTGTGTTCACAGGCTGGAGGAAGAGTTTCTTTGCTTTAAACTTTAATATACTCCTTTAAATAAAATATGTCCATTGATAATATCTACAGCAAACATTTACAGAGTTAACAAACACAGAAACTATTGTCATTCCACCCAGAGAGAAAGTTATAAGCATCAAAGATTTCTGTTTTATTTGGAGATGTACCAGATTAGTTCCAGGAGCACTTATGCAACACAAAACCTTACAGATAATTTATTTTTTTACTCTGTGCATGTGCAAGTTTTTTTTTTTTTGCCCCCCATTTGTTTGCTTTTTTCTCTTAGAGTTAAGCATGTGTGGACACAGACCTAAACCAGAGCCAGCTGAAAGTACATTAGAAACTATCTGCTCTGTGTAGCAAGGTATTTTGGTAAATATTATGACATTGATTCTGCACGTCCTTGCATTTTGGTATTGGCCACACAGCTGCAAAGCTGGCCAAACTGCTGCTAATACTGCCAGGGTTTGGTTCCTTCTGGCCACAGAGCAGGAGCTAAGCAAGGTGCCTCATGGGTTCTCAGCAAGATATTTTCAGAAGTACATTTCTGAGACTAGCTTCCCTGGAGCCGTGGGGTACCCAGAGGCACGCAGAGGGGTGCAGGCTGGCTCGGGCTGTGCTCACCTGCATGGGTACTGTGCCAGCCTCAGGAGGGGCAGGGGGTGACACGGGGCTGGTGATGCCAGTTGGTGGCAAAAACAGCACCAGTACCTGACCCTGTTTTGTGCCACTGGTACCCTTCGCTAGGAGATGGCTGGAGGTGTCATCCCTTCAAGGGTTAGCAGAGCACAAATCAAACCACTCACCTTCTCACCAGGTTTTTGTGCTGTAATACCACCCAGATGCTGTTTCAAGCCTGGGGACTCGGCTGTGGGCCTGCAAAGCATAAGGGACTGCCATCTTCTGCATGTGCATCAAGGCACACAAGAGTGCCTTCAGGTAAGTGTGGGTAGAGGCAGCCTTCACTGTTCTTGGGTGATGAATACATGTCTGCATATAGGTTTGAAGTCTCATCTTAGTGGCTCAAGATACGAAATTTAAAACACGAGACAGACATGGAATGGTATTATCTACCATTTAATCGCTGTAAGACTAATGCTGCTAATTTTAGGACTGGTGACAGAAACTGTTTTCTTCCTTGACAGATTTCTGATTCAAGCCCGAGTAATATTTTACTAATTAAGGTGTTCTGCTTGTTTGTTATTTAAAGCAGTTCTTTGACACTTGTGTATTCAGCCCTTTCTTTTTTTTATTTTTTTGGTGGATTCCCCCTTCAAAGAGGCAGCAAACCAGTCATGCACAGGGAGCTGTCACACTGCACAGGCAAACCCACTGGAGACAGGACTTCAAAACTCCTATATATGAAGAGGTTACTTCCTAAGCTAAAAAAGAAGTGACTGAACACTAGGAAATTTGAGAGTGGTTTTGGCTTATCTTGTAAATATTTCTGGATTTTATTTTGTCCACAGCCTTTTGTAGCCAAGTGCAATATGCTGAGTACTAGCTGGGTAACAGCATGCTCCACGCTTGTGTCCTAAGAACAGCATGTATTTGTTTACTTATTCAAATAACACTGGGGGTGAGCTTGCTCAAAAAACAAAACAATTCTGCTTAAAAGCAATTAAAATTAAAATTCAGCATTTTGCGATTTGTTTAGCCAGCCAGCTTTGAAGATGGAAAATTAATTTGATAATTTAGTTTTCAATTAATATGCATTATTTTGGTCCCTAACATAAAAAAGACATGGACCTGTTGAAGTGAGTTCAGAGGAGAGCCACGAAGATGATCAGAGGGCTGGAGCACCTCCTATATGAGGACAGGCTGAAAGAGTTGGGGTTGTTCAGCCTGGAGAAGAGAAGGCTCCAAGGAGACTTAATAGCAGCCTTCCAGTACCTGAAGGGGGCTAGAAGGAGAGATGAGGAGGCACTCTTGATCAGGGAGTGTAGTGAGAGAACAAGGGGTAACGGGTATAAGCTAAAAGAGGGTAAATTTAGACTAGATATTAGGAAGAAATTTTTCACTGTGAGATTGGTGAGACACTGGAACAGGTTGCCCAGGGAGGCTGTGGATGCCCCATCCCTGGAGGTGTTCAAGGCCAGGCTGGATGAGGCTTTGAGCAACCTGGTTTAGTGGAGGGTGTCCCTGCCCATGGCAGGGGGGTTGGAACTTGATGATCTTTAAGGTCCTTTCCAACACAAACCATTCTATGATTCTATGATTTTACAGCTCATTTTTAAAAGAGTAAAAAATAATTTTCAAATACAAGAGAGTGTTCTCACTGTTCACATCAATTCCAATAATGGTTTCTTATTTCAATCTCTAGATGAAGCCTATGCAACCTTCTCAGAAGAGAAGCTTCTCATATCTTCAGTTGCCTTCACCACATTATGTCACTGCATTTCACAAAACAGATGTTCACAGACCACATTTACTGTGCTGCCTCAGTTGCACCTAGGCTAGGGAGATGCTGACAATCAGGATATTGACAGAGTAATGCCAGTGACATTACATTACAGTGAAGAGAGAGGGGGCAGGCTCATCAGAGTAGATAAAAATCCTGCTATCTCAACACAGTATTACATCTGCCAGCTGGTAATGATTTAATGATTTACACAAGAATACTTCGATTGCAGTCTCCCAGCTGATGCAACCGTTATAAAAGCTTGTAGGAAAGAACATTTTTTTGATCACCATGGTCTTGAGGCAATTTCCTCATCTTACTGGCACACACATATTCCCACTTCCACCCAGCTTAGCATTGGCATTGGGAACTCCTACAAGCTTAGACAAGTTATTTTTGTGCAACTGGCTAATGCACATGAACGCAAAATGAAACCCCAAGCAACAACAACAAGAAGACCAAGTCACAACACACCAGTGGCCACACCATCTTGTTGCTTGAAGTAGTGATATCTCTGTTGCATCAGTCTTCTGCACTACCAAATCAGTGTCTGTTCTTGATGAAGCTCTGTCTTGCACTAAATATTGTTCCTTGGTGTTTTCAGTGCAGCAGAGAGTATGTACTCCCTCACGTGGAAAAGTTCTTCTCACAAAAGAATTCAAATAAAAAACCTATGCGACTTTGAAAAAAATAATTCTAACATATTATGTGAGAAAGTAATAACATGGTTAGCTGAGGCCGCACCCTCACATGAACGGAGATGTCAGTAACAAGGGTAAACTCAACTCTGTGCACGCTGCTTCGGTACATCATAGCATTTTTTAAAGGGTAACTTCCACTTTGCATTAGGCACAACATCCAATTTGCTCAAACTTAAGTTTGCAGAAAGATGGATGGGTCCATCTTTCTACCTGTCCAAAAAGCCGGAAAACAGTGAAGTGGTCAACTTGAAAAGACACTTTTGAAGCTGGAAGTGCCCTGATCATCACAACAGAGAAAGCAAAACCTTAAAAACAAACAAACAAAAAAACCCCACACTTAAGAGGGAGGGACACAATGCTGTTTTCAGTACAGCATGATGCCATTTCAAGCTGTTTGCCCTCCTTTATTGCCTTAAATCATACCTTTAATTTGGTTCCTCATAGTTGCATCTACAATGTTTAGAAATAAAACACGCAGGACCAAAGCCCTCTGCACTGGGGTCTCTGCTGGCCACACCACCCTGCCACTTGTAAGCAGCTTGGGGTCTGCCTCGGGGGAAGCTGCAGGAGGCTGCTGTCCCTTCCTGCAACCAGCTGCTCTGCACAGCTGCACACAACAGCAACTTGCTGAAGGCCAGCAGAAAAGATCTGTGTATCTGCCAATATGACAGAACTGGTTTTGATGTAAAATCCATTCGGAGGCCAGTACATCTCCTACTGCGTGTCTCACGTATGGAGACAAGCAGTGTTTGAGACCAGGCTACTGCCTGCAATAGGGAGAGAGCACATTTGCATCTAGACAGAGACATAACGCTTGAGCACAGGTCGCAGGGTACTTTACACAGTGCTTGACCCAAGTGATAACCATTATCTGCTTTAGCTCATGACCACCCAGCCGCACCCTTCCTCCACCTCTGAACTAGAAGAACATGCTGCCTGCCATTCTGTCAAACAACCTGACCTCCCCACCTCTGCCACCCATCTCTCACCAGTTGCACTAACAAAGAGCTCATTTACTGTTTAGCCTCAGTACTCTTTCCACCTTGTCCATGTCACCCCCAGAAACTTCTACAGAAGATGCTGCCGTGCCCCTTTCCCAGGCTCAGTAGCTTCCCCTCTTGTGAGCTTCAGCTTTTCTCACTCATTTCTCTTCCACGTCTCCAAATGCTAGTACCTCCTCTTGCTTGAGGTGAATCTCAATTCCTGAAGCAGTGGACAGGTTCTCCTAACTTTTAGAACCACAATTAGAACCACAATTTTAATTTTGCTTCTTTTTGTTGGGAATTTCCAGGGGGAGGTGGTAAGGGGAGGTTTGAAGAACAGACTCTTATTGCGTAGTCCCTTTCTTTTTTTTCTCCAAATACACTAATAATCATGCAACAACAAGTTCCAATCAGCACCAGTAATATTTAAAGAATCAGAAACTGAATTCAGTTTTTAGGTTTAAACAAGCATTTATTTCCCAGGACATTCTAGAGATCAGATATCCTCTACCTTCCAGGTACTGAGAGGTAGCAAGACACAAAACAGACTGTGGTCTTTTTCATTGCCTGTATTTCATCTCGTCCGAAATTCAAAAGACACCTTGTACTTTTAAAACAGATCCCAATAGAAGAACTCATCCGACTGGAAACAATTGTGTATGTTTATTTTGTCACCAGTTCAACCCCATACAGTTTTCTCATCTCAAATTCTGCTGTCCTGCCAAAAATCACTTGCAAGTATCTTGTGACAGTGTAACAGGAACATAAGCATTGATAACAGTGAAGCACCAGGACAGCTTTGCTGAGGTTGGAATGCACTGCAAACACCCCACTTGTCCTAGAAGTCAGATTCTTGTACCGCCCCCACATACCCCGTACTAGTCTTCTCTATCAAATCTTATCAAGTAAATACTCTTAGTTGTCTCTCCCTCTTCAGCCAGCAGTAGCAACTTTTCGCTAATAATTTAGTCCAAAAACCTTACTTTAAAACATAGACCCTTCTTCTTATGGGACATAATTGGACATTTCGTCAAAATGATTAAACATTAGGGTCTCTCAGCAGGGGAGAGACAATTAAGGAAGTGGTATGTGTTTCAATAAGAACAAATGTTTGAGTCCAAAAGAAACAGAAGCCATCACAACTGAAAAGCAAGGAATCACACTCATTCTGCTCAACTTACATTCATAATTACCTTAACATGTTTCATAAAGGGAAGCTAAATTAACACAGCCTAGCTTGTTAAGAGTTCTCATCAACTTATACTGAAACAAGTCCTTTGAATACATACTAAACAATCTGCAGACTCACTGATCTTCCTCAGGGAAGGCTGCTCTTTCATTCTCACCATTCCCAAAACAAAAAGATCCAAGGATCTGGGTATTTCTAGGTTCCCAATAAAACTCTTCCATGTTGGTGCAACAGAGCTTTGCTTGTACAAAATTACAGTTTGTACCAGCTATAGAAAAGCACAAAGGTCTTTGATTCATCTATGTAGTTAAGACTTTTGAACTGTTTTGAGATCTGTGCAGTATATATTTCAAAGCATTTTTCCAGTCTTTTAACTATAGCAACTCATCTATTAAACATTTGAAATTTCAAATCAGCATTTTGAAATTAAAGTTTTACTCTCTGCTTCTTTTAGAACTCCTGTGATTAACTTACCTGACGCTCCCTGGAATTTTACAGCTAGCATTAGGACTACCAGAATTGTGCTTTCCGTCTTCAAACAAGATGCAACAACTTGTGCATCTTGTATAGTCCATATATATTCCCCCAAATGACTTGCTAGGGCTTCAATTTTTTCTTTTTTTGAGGGCTAGAGGATTTTAATCTTTAAAGAAGTGCTATTTCATATTTGTTTACTTAACATTATATTCTTCCTTCACATAACTATAAATGCTAAGAATGCAAAAACACCAAAGTGATAAATATTCCCATACCAAATTCCCTTCAGAAATTGACCAGGGAGAAAAGACAGAATCTTTCTCTGAAACAAACCAGCCAACCCCAGAAATTGCACCCACCTCCACCGCTTTAGCAAAGCACATTCATATTGCCGATGTTATGCTTCCCTCTATTGTTTATCAGAAAAAGTGCAGTTACCTTTTAACATCCTGAAACCTTCCTTTAAAAAAGCCAACATAAAACCCAATCTTTAGTTGCAGGCAAAACTTAGCAAATAAACTTAACGAAAGTTTACTTTTGTCCATGAAAAATTAGAGGCACTGATCAAAACTATCCCCACTTATGCCAAGCTCAATATTACATGAGACATCAACCACAACATGCTAATTGTCTCATGTTGTAGTTTACAGTCTGAAAAAGTCAACTTCAAGCAGGCAAAAAACATCAAAGACCAAAGCAATGTAACAAAGAGTGGAAAAAAAAAGTCAAGAACCAAAGACTTACCATGGAAATAACTAGTCATATGTGTCACAAAACAGTGTTATGTACTTCACATAATTGATTCCAATAAATGAATTACACTGATACATTAAAACTGTCAAAACAATAGTGGTCTTTATTTCCATCAGACATGTTAACACTTTGGTTACTATGAATTTATTTCAAGATCTGGGAGATACAGAAATTAATGACTACTAAAAAATGGAAATATCCCCCCTTCCAAAAATATATTGGATAATATGTGCCTGAATTTTATACTGTCCCCTTGATGAGCCCCTTGCATTATGTGACATCACATACAGTTTTGCAAGACAACAAAATTTATGGACTGTTCTTCAGCCTCTGATTTGCAAGTCTTCAAAAGTGTCTAAGACAAGCAAGTTTATACATGCTACGCAGCAACCAAAGTACATAGATCTCAAAGGGGTCTCAGTTCAACTGCTGGGGGGAGGGGAAAGAAATCTAGAGGTCCACAAATCAAAAAAAGATAGAAAATACTGTATGGGAATGAACATTCAAATCTTAGTGTCCTGGAGGGAAAGTTAACATTTTAGTCAGTACGTTTCTAACTTTAGAAACTGGGCTTTGAATACTGCAGTTATCAGTTGTTTTTGAATAAGAACAAGTGAAAAATTGCAGACTACAGAAGTCTTCAAATAAACTAATCTCCTCCCTTTGTCATCTAAAGCCAAGCATGTACCATATGAATAACACCTGTACTATAGAGCTCCTCATACAGATTAGAGATTCTCAACAGGATTTCATTTTAGTATCAAGCCAATGATTAAAATTTTAGTTTGCATCTTGTTTAAAGTTTTTAATATAGAGAATTAGTCCTGCAAAACCAGTTAGCAGTCTATTCCTGTTGCAAGCCATGAATACTAAAAAAAAAAAATTTCACAATCTTAGACCCCCTGTCCCCACTAAGTTTTCTTGCAGTCTTGACAAGAAACCCACATAGTCATAGAAAACTTGCAGTTTTTTTTTTTTGGGGGGGGGGGAGGGGAGTAATGCTAGGTAAAAAAAGTATCTCATCTCATGAGGAAAGGAAAGGCAAGAAATCAATGACTAGTTTTCACAGTAATATGCATCAGCTTTGTAGTTTCATTTGAAACCAAGAGCAAATCATGAAACGTCATGAAAATAAGATTAAAAAAATCTCCTAGAGTGATTACTAAATGAAGTTAAAATTACCACACTAATCAGTAAACCCCAGAAGAAAAGCAGATGCCTTACATCCCAGGTCCTATGTTAAACAAAATCCACTTTTTAAAATAAAACCATAAAATCCGTACGTTTGGCCACTTTGCACATTTTTTCCCCTAAAAAATACAGTGTACAGAAAAAAAAATTATTATTATTCCCAGTATGAATTCTGTAGTATAAGATCAAAACCCAGCAGTTAAAGATCAGCTAAAAGGATTTTAAATTATTTACAAATCCAGCAGGTAGAACTACCATAATGGCTTCACTTCCATCCTTGTAGTGGCTTTCACTCTTATCCAGCAGCATCTGCAGTAGGAATCTCTTCAGACACTTTCCTCACTGATCATCTGTCATCTTAAGCAATTCTAGAAGAGCCCCAACAGCTCCAAAATAACCCTTTAGAGAAGGCAAAAGCAAAACACAAGCAATCAAATTCCAAAAATAGACACAAGCACAAGCATTGAAAGCCTTCAGTTCGGGTAAGGCAATTAAAAGACTTTCCTTATAAGATCAGCCCTGCTGTGCCAAGTATTTGCTGTATCTGAATTAGGATCTTCTTTAGGTCCAAGAAAGGGCCTTATACCAAGAGAAATCTTACAGAGTTCTCAAAAATTGTCAAAAAAAGAAGAAATTACAGAACCACTACAACAATGCTGTATTGAGACAGGGCACTTTCCATTATGAACACATCCACCTGACAGTCACCTCAAAATTATGCCTATAAAAATTTAATTCTAGTTGAGGTTTATATACCTGACCACACAAATGCACATTGTTGGTACTAGGGCCAGGAAGCAATAATAAGAGATGTGCAACATTTAGCAACAAATACTACAAGATTAGTCAGGTTAAGGGAGGTGATTCTCCCCCTCTACTCTGCTCTCATGAGACCCCACCTGGAGTACTGTGTTCAGATGTGGGGCCCCCAACATAAAAAAGACCTGGATCTATTGGAGAAAGTCCAGAGGAGAGCCACAAAATTAATCAAAGGCCTAAAGCACCTCCCCTATGAGGACAGGCTGAAAGAGTTGGGGTTGTTCAGCCTGGAGAAGAGAAGGCTCCAAGGAGACTTAATAGCAGCCTTCCAGTACCTGAAGGGGCCTGAAGGAGAGATGAGGAGGCACTCTTGATCAGAGAGTGTAGTGATAGGAGAAGGGGTAACGGGTATAAGCTAAAAGAGGGTAAATTTAGACTAGACATTAGGAAAAAATTTTTCACTATGAGGGTGATGAGACACTGGAACAGGTTGCCCAGGGAGGTTGTGGATGCCCCATCCCTGGAGGTGTTCAAGGCCAGGCTGGATGAGGCTTTGAGCAACCTGGTCTAGGGACGGTGTCCCTACCCATGGCAGGGGGGTTCGAACTTGATGATCTTTAAGGTCCCTTCCAACCCAAACCATTCTATGATTCTATGATTCTATAAGATTAGTGGTCAAGCCAGGGAGTTAATGAGGAACATTTTGAAATGAATCTGTAATTAAATTATGTTTATGCAGAACTTACTTTGTGCATCCACCTCAAAGCAATGGAGTTGGAATTGACCTGTTTTAACTTCATCAAGTCAAGAACCACAAGACTTTTGTACTTACAAATAGAAGTTCAGTATGTATTTCCTTACCTCATGTTCCAAAAACAGAGCTTTCAGCTGTCCCTTGGACCAATAATCCATAGCATATGCTAGCACCTTCATAGAAATCATATTAATCCTGAGAAAGTTGCCAACAAATACCACCTTGTCGATGTTCTGTAAAATTGAAAAGCAGACCAGCAAAAATTATATTCAGCTACATTATCTTCCTCATTCAACAGGTACTTGTGCCTCCACTAGAAATGGGAGTTGTAGGTTACATTTAAGTTGTCCTGACTGAAAAATAAAAAAAAATAATTGCAGTTACTGACCACTAAATAGGGATGTTGCAAGAAAAAATAAAAGTTTTATTCCAAAGAAATGGGAGGCTGATATCACAGATTGTGAATATTTGCTTAAAAGCCCAGGACCTTCCCAACATGAACAGGAGGAGTGTTTTGTTGTTTTGGTTTGGGGGTTAGTTTTTGGGTTTTTTTTGTAATTGTATGCAACATCACTGCACTGAAGACATCTTCCCCCCTGCTTGCTAAATGAAGCATCTTTGCAGAGATCACTGTGATTATTAAATGTGGGTGGAGAATCTCTGAAGGGTTGCCTTGTGCGCACATCAGTGTGCGTAAGCAACGATTCTAGTGCTTAAACAGTGCCCATATCTACCTTACCAAGTCTACTTTTGCCTGTCACACACAAAAATGAACTTGAACTGGTCTACCATATGATGTTCACCATACACTAGAATTGGTCTAGAAGATTCCATAGGAGGCCAAACCCTGGAAACATAAGCTTTTACAGGAGCCTTGAAGGAGCCCTAGAAACATTATCTTCAAGAATCCTCTGCTGAAAATTACCAGAAAAAAAAAAAAATCTGCTTACAGGCTAGAATTACCAAGTGTTACCTCTGTAGATTCACACAGCCCTATAAAGCCCAACACTTGGTTCTGCAGCAATTACTTTGCTACAGAAGGCAGTTTTTGTTGTGTCCAGGACTGTACATGTGACATACCACAGAGACCACCCTCACATATTGGAAAGTGCCAATACCCAGATGCAAGAACTCATTTATCCAGTTTTCAACGGCCGAGTTACATGTCTGATTGTCCTCAAGCCAAACACCTCAACACAGACTTTATTTAAATAATTCACCTTTATAGTAATCTATCCCCTTAGCCTCTGCAGTGACATCAGCATGCATTCATACTGGTTCCTAGGAACTATATGGCTGAAAAGAAGAACTCTCAAATTTCAAAAGGCTGCTGTTAAACGTGGCCAAGAACACTCTGAATCCACTGACCAGGCAGTTTTGTCTCTGAAGTAAATCGTGACAAAGGAGGGACAAACATGTTAATTATTTTCCTGTCATGCAATACCATCAAATTGATCAGAATCTACATGTGAATTTCATTTTCATTAAATTATTTTTTTGCTGAATATACTCATGAAGCTACTATTACCAGAAATTCAAGCAAGCAGCACCTAACACCAAGTATAAAAATTACTGAAATTTTTTCATCTAAAAATACTAATAATATCTACTAGAATAGCAGTGTGTATCAACATTCAAATTTCATATTGCTTTTATTTTCCAACATTCCTTGACAGAAGTCCTAAACTGATGAAGAAATGGTGATGAATTGCTTCCTTAA
Organism: Syrrhaptes paradoxus; assembly: GCA_013400615.1. NCBI lineage: Eukaryota > Metazoa > Chordata > Aves > Pterocliformes > Pteroclidae > Syrrhaptes > Syrrhaptes paradoxus. The sequence goes on along the minus strand of VZTO01017050.1, from coordinate 32,519 downwards.
GCTAAACAAATTACAACATCCTGGAGAGGACATGAACTCTCACACTCTGTGGGGTCTTGCTAAATTGTTCTATTATGCTGCAGTAGAATACTGTAATATAGCTTCAATATAGTATATACATATATAATTGAGTAGGGGAATCTGTATCAAAGATGCAATAAGAAATCTGCACATATTTTCACAGGAAGCTTCATTCATATGCAATTTACATGTTGTGCTAGTAAGAAAAGTATAAACCAGGGAGATTGGTTTCCTTTATACAGTTTTGCTGTGCCTAGGACAGGCTGTTTCAAATGATGTGCAGCCAAATGGTTCCAGACTATGGAATTTTTCTGCCCCACTGCCAACTTTGTGCAAGCAAACTTTGCTTTGAAGTTCTGTAGAGGGAATATTTCACTTATTTCCCAGCCTCATTTTTTTCCTGCACATATGCAAGACATTTTCAACAGAAAATTAAAGCTGCAATCATTGAAAAAAACCTTAGCAAAACTCATGCTTCAAGGCATAAATTGATTTTGTCAAATAATCTAAAAGTGAGCTTCACCATAGCCCTAATCTAATACACACAAACCCCACAAAAGAATATATCAAATTCAACTTGTTTTTTTTAAGCTCTTATTTAGCATTTCATTCATCAAGCTGGGTGAGAGTCAGAGCTGTAGCTCCCAAAGGCAATTTAAGTGTCTAGATTATTTAGCAGAATGGTAGCATTACTTTTTTCCCTCCTGGAAGGAAGCTATCTAGATATAAGCTTACTTGCAACTATGTATCGTGTTTGGATTTTTATTTTTAATAGTATGTAAAGCTACTAAATGAAGTTTTCATTCTCTAAAGCTACAGAATAATTTAGTTCAAGTGTTGGAGAAATCCTACTCCGACACTGGGAAATGAAGAATACTTTACACATCAATCCACATTCCTCCACAAAATGCTATGGATCATGTCCAGTTTTTAAGTAAGCAGGCCCACAAAACAAAGATGTTAGAAGCTTTTTCACAATGACTCGGAAGCATTAGTTTCATTAGTAGCCTACTTCCTTCTCTGAATGCATCACATGTGGTTCCCTGCCGCAACTCTCCATGCTTTGATAGCCCTGTACAATGCTGCTTGAACTCCATGCCACAAGGCAACACTGTAAAGAAGCTGAAAGCAAAGAGAACACTGAATGAGAATCATCCTGACTGAAAGAGTCAAATTGCAAAGAAAGCAATGTCTGGACCCACTTTTCACAACGATGAGAGGTTATCAGTGGCATTTCATAGGGGCCTACACTAAGACTTGTGCTGTTCAACATATTTTAAAAGTGCTCTAGAGAGGGATATTAGCAACAAACAACATTAATTGCCAAAGTTATTCAAGAGAGCCTGAATAAAAAATGAACAGCATAGCAATGCTGAAGACACTTACACTCAGTAAGTGAGGAATAAAACAGCAGATGAAGTTTAAATTGAAAAAGTGAAATGACATGAATGTAAGGGGGAAGTGACAGACAGACTTCAGTATTCAGATACAAACTAGCCACCAATACTCAAGAAAGACTGTGGAGGGACTGTGGGTGGTTTCTTAAACATGCGAGCTCCATGCTCACAAAAATAAAATATTAAGAACTGTTAGAAAAGGAACTTAGAACACGAACATGAAATCTATCAATTATGCCACCACATAAATTCATTGTGCAACCACACTCTGAATACTGCATGAAGATCTGATAATTTGATCCCAAAATTAGAACCAAAAGAGATAAAGATTAAAAAAAAAACAGAGGGAAAGAGACACAGTGTCTCCCATAGGAGAGGAGACTAAGTATTAAGACTTTGTATCTTGCAAAGACCAAGAGGTAGATTTAATGAAAAACAAAACCATAACCCACCAAGTAAAGTATTATTTGCTTTTTTCTCATGAAGAAGCTAGACATAACCTAATATAGTAATCAGACAGCAGTTTGGTAAGTTTTTTTGTTTTGTTAGGTGTTTTTTAGGCTGTATGGGTATGTTGCTGATTAAAAAAATAAAAAAGAAGGACTTTCTTCTAACTACAGAATGCTGTGGAACTAAAAATGTCTATGTATTAAAAAAATAGTTAAATTCATTGAAAGCAGTAAAAGAGATTAGTTACCATATAACAGTAAAGGATACCATTTGCATCTCAAAACCCGTGCCTAAATATTTGGGGTTTTGGTTTGTTTGTTTGTTTTTTTTTTTTCAAATTCCTGGAAGCTGGAAAGGTGTATGAATGGAACAATCTATCCATAGGTATCATGCCTAAAGAAAAGAATGTAACAAGCATCTGATAGGAAATTGAGGCAGCATAGCGAACTATATTTTTCTTCTCTCAGACACAATACAGTGGATCATATATCTATCAAAACATTTAACACAATACACAGTTCGAACCCATCATGCTGTGGAAACAAGCCAAGCAAAATACTATTTCTTTCAAAGAAATCTGTCATGGTATAGTAAGATCTGTTAATAACTACAAGATAATTGAGAGTATTAATTTGGATTACAAAGGCATTAATATCTATTACAGCTGGAGTGCAACTGAACAGCTCCAGGCATCAATGGCTTAAGGAGATCTTCAGAATCAACTTTTCTCCCCTCTCCCCTACCTTTGAAGCTCGCCTTACAATTTGCATCAAAGCATACACATAACACAAATCACAAGAGTTAGGACACCACATTAAATATATGAATATTTACCAAGGCCAGTTACACACCTACTATACCAGCAATTTGCATTTTTGCATTCCGATCTTACTACGTTGTTTCTAAAGGTTTTACACTCATAGTAAATATGCTATCTTACCTCATTCAGTGCACACATGCGAGCAATAGAACCTATGTTGTTGGTGATGGTGACCAAAGTAGCTCTGGCCAAGTCCTCTTTACTGATGGAATCTCTCTTTTCTTTACTCATCATATGACCAAAGCTGTGTGAGGAAGATTATTCCTTTTAATACAAATTATTTAGAAGTGCTATAAGCCCTTAGAAAATTTACCATTTAATAAGCTTTGCTTGGGTTTGATATCCATTGATTTGAGACAGATTTGAAACGTGAAAAAGGATGCTATTGGAAAGGCAGAACAACGAGTAAAGACACTTCTTCTAAAATAACTGTAATTTAAATGAAAGCACACTACATCAAGCATTGCTTATACCTGTTTAAAAAAGAGCAAGAAGTAAGTGAGAGATCTAAGGACAAACCACATGATACACTCAGAGTGACATTTCTACAGGGACATAGTGCATAGTCCAGGGATTACGCACTCAGTTCAGCATGCACAGAAAGTTTCCCAAGGAACTCCTTAAAAACAGCTCAATTAACACACACCTTGAGGCTACAGCAGACCCTTGAAGGCCAAACCGCTCATAGTCTCCTCCATAAATATCTTTCACCAGTTTATCCACGTTGGTGCTGTCTCCTTTCGCGGCCATTTCTAGCGCTTCTTCAAACGTCTCACAGCCAGTCAGCAGGCAGCACAGGCCCAGGAATGTTCCTCCTCCAAGACTAGAAAAGCACAGTTTCTTCAGACCAGAAGCTTGAAACAGCTTTTACCACAGCTTTTCAGACTCCCATTTCCCACATGGTCCACACAGCTACCAACTGTATCTTGCAATTCCTCCCTCAGAGGAGTGAAGACAGACACCCTAAATTGAGTTTCTAGTCAACACAAATGTCATCCAGCATGGTTTTCACTGAACTACTCTCAAGTCATTAATATTTAAACACGAGAAATGATGCTGAGTAAAGGTTGAGCTGAGAATAAGGTCCAACCCAAACATCAGAGCCGTCAATTTGCCATTTGTAGCACTCCAGTAAATTTTCCCTGTGCAAGAATAATTAGCCAGCAGATCACTTAAGTCAGTGTTGACAGAATAAACAGTGATCAAAGCTAAATATCTATGCAGGCATCCAAGACAGATCTTGGATGAGTGTCAGGAACCAGTCTGGTTGGTTCTTGTTCAAAGCAAGGCCAGCATCAGCTCTGAATGTCTCAGCCCTCTAAAGAACACTGAACAAGGAGCAGTCACTTCAATATCTTGCACAGGCTCAAGTACAATATTTGCTGACTATATACATTTATCAGGGAGCATTTGACTGCATAACAGGTTGCTAATTCACTTAATTAAAATTCTACCTTGGACTCTTCAGTCTTAACAGACACGAACTTCAACTTACTAACTTCTATGACCTTCCCCTTTCTTTCTTAACCCTTGAGAAAGTTAGCTTATTTGCACTGTTTGCAGTCAAACCAACTTAAGTCACTATAAACAAGAGGATCAGTGAGACACCACACTTGCACTTCACAAAAAAGCACAGGAGGTCAGACAGGAACACCATTCAGTCAGTGCTCTTGGATTATTAGGCAAGTTTTTCAGAACACATCTAGTAGCATTGTAATATATTCAGCATCTGAGCAGAAGGAAAGTCTGCACACCAGCCACAAGACAGTATTGCTGTTTTTTTTAGGTTTCTGGTTTGGTGGTTTGTTTGGTTTTGTTTTTATGATTACTAAAAATGAAGTATATCAATGTAGTTTACATGTACGAGGAAAAAGTGGGATAGAATTCATGGGTTTTTTTTACTACTAGTCTGGATGGAGACATTTGTAACTAAATTGGTTTCCTGTAAGTAAGCACTGCTGCCACATCTATAGAATAGACTTAAACAAGCCTCAGCCTGTTTTTCAGCCTTGAGAACAAAATTCTGCATCCACACTACTTAACTCCTGAATTCCTAAACAGAGCAGGCACATCGAAATCTCTTACTGAACATAGGCCACAGACCATTTCAACTCAGCCGTACCCTACAAGCCATTTCAGAGAGCACTAGCTGACCCAGGCTGAAATCACACTGAGGATGAAGAATACACACCATCCAGTTCTAGTCTTCACACTCTGGCATTCCTTAATTTACCAGCATGGTCCAAAGACTAATGAAATCAGTATGGAAACAAGAGATCTAGTGAGATTCCGCTGCCAAAATTCAGTAGTAGCAGGTAGTTCTGCAAAGTTTTCCTACATCCTGGATACATCCTAACTACTAAGCAAGAGGTTTTTGCTTAGCCCAAATATTTTTATTTCACTGCTCTGGTTGTTCTAGGGGATCAAAGCAGGGGAGAGAAGATTTATTTACTGGGACAGCTTTATTTTGATAATTCACAACAAGAGCTAGGAAATAGGTAAGGGCACCAAGAAGAGACAAAGGCAGCTCTGAAGCTGAATGGATGACTTNAGTAAGGCTTTTTCTGGCACTGTTCAGGATCTGTAGGATTTTCAAAATAATAGCACTCTGGTTGGCCATTGAAACCAACAGAATCAACATAAAGGAGGCCCTGGATCAAGCAGTCCAGTTCATCCAGTTTATGGAGTTGTAGATCCGCAATCTGGAAAAGAACAAGAAATTAGCAAACATTTCCTAGTGTACTACAACACAAAGAAGGACAAAAGACTCCGCTGAAGCACTCTGATCACTTTAATAGCAATACATTGTGCTATTTAAACAGGACAAAAATCTGTCTAAGCATGGAGTCTGAAATAAAAAATGTTTGCTATCTGCCTGACAACGGGTACTTCCCAAAACAATGATATGCTGCACAGTAATATCATTTACTTCCTTTGCCTTTGAGATACTCCCTGCTCTGGAAAGTATTTCCCCCCCACCCAGTATTCTGAAGCAATGAATTTCTTTCCCCTCATCCCCATCCCAAGAGGAGCTGTGTTCTGCAGCTTTTGGACAGTATCTAACACATGTCTGCACAGTAGCATTCCTCAGGATGCAAAGTGCTTTAACTCATCATCCAACTACATATCCCAGCAATTTTATGACATTTTCAACAGAAGGGTTAAGATGAAGAAACTTTAATTAAAGAACAAGATAGTTAAAGCCTTATAAACTGCACACACTTACATTAATATGCACAAAATATGCACTGGATTATACTTAAAATATTTGCAATTTTCAGTATATGTCACCAGTAATCTGAGAGAGCAATTTTTTTAAATTACAATGAGCACTTTAAAATGCCTTATGAAAAACAGGGTATTCCTAATGTTTGGTGAGAAACAACATTAAAAAGACCAAACAAAAATATTGCCAGGCCCATGGCCCCAGCAAAAGGTTTATAAATATATAGCTGTAAGAGAAAGCAGAAAAACAATTATAAGAGCTTAAAAAGGCCATTCCCTCTGAGATCTCACAGGTCACCCATGACTGTACTTAGACATGTCTACTTGCCATAGCATTCTGCTTACTAGAATAACAAATCACATCCCTTTCTTGAAATAGGATACAGTGACAATCTGTAGAAAGTCTCTTTTCCAGACGACATTGAGCTTAGACTTGTGTTAGGGAGAGGAAGAAAAAATAGTAAAGTTGTCCATCCAGACCCTGAGGTTATTCACATCCTCACACCTGCGAAGTAGGTCTTAGTTAACTCCACTTTTAGCAGAAAAAGCAACAGCGTACTAGGAACAAAAGGGAGTTATACAGCACAGAGATGGTTCTCAAACACTGGCATATTGCAGGATGTATTTATAACAGCTAACGGAGAAGATTTACGAGGCTACCTACCTCCTATTTTTAATTCTGGAAGCTATATTAAGTCACTATAAAGAGGAAAGATATTTCTGTGGAATGGGCACGGCCAGTAGGTTACATTCTTTTGAGCTATTTAAATCTCTCCCCTTAAGTTTTTTTTTTCTCTACTTGTACATAGCTCTAGCTTGCCT
>VZTO01017049.1:11969-160297 GCA_013400615.1 Syrrhaptes paradoxus | reverse complement strand
AACAACCATTGGGCTGCCGAGCCACATACTAGCCTGGAACAACTTCAGAAGGTCATATGAAAGGTCTGAGAACTTTGGTTTTTGCAGGTTTGATAGTTTGGTGGGTTATTTTTGTTTGTTTTTTGTTTTTTTTTTAGAAGTTGTAATGAAGAAGAAATAATGGTTTTTCCAGAGGAGGAACATAAGAAATTAAAATCAGTCTATTAATGGAATTAAATTTTTTCATACTTCCTGATAGAAATGTATTCTGGTTATACAAGTGGATAATAAAGGGAGATGGAAAGCTGTGCGCAGCAATGGAGAAGTACAAGCTTTCCTTTACATTTGAACTTCAGCCTTGAAAAAGACACTTGTGAGTGATGAAGAATAAACTGTCCTCTGAGTGTAGCAATAAAACCTCCACCCCTGCTCAGCTGAAATTCTTCCTGTTTTTAATTCAGCTGCTGTGGCTGTATGGCTGACCTTCCCAACGTGAGCCATCATTTTGTTGTTCTGGTGTCTGCAGGTGAATGGCATTGCTGCCTCTTCACCGAAGCTGTAGGTTTCTTAGGTCAGGCTTCCCTCATAGCTTTTCTCCAGCATATTGCCCTGCACTTACCCATTTGCATTCTTCTGTCCCTTGAGGTCTCTGGCCTCAGGCTTTACTCTCAGATTTATGGCTGTCTATTAAAATTTTCAGGCAAAGGCTGAATGTGTATAAATCAGTTGTCTGAAACCTTTTCCCATTCGGGATATGTTGAATGGTCCTTCTGGTATAGCCTATAGGTGGTCATTGTCTTCAGGTTTCCCTATGGTTCCTTTGGGTGGGGAAGGAGTGCTTCAAGACTCGGTATTAGTTTTACTAAAGAACGGGAACATGGCCATGGAGAAGCTGTGTGGTAGTAGTTTCCAAAGCAGGGAGGACAAGCTTGGGGGAAATGTGCTATTTTGTACTGGTATCTGAGTTTGCCAGCGGTGATGGGGGCAGCATGAGAAAAGTCTGGGAGCTCTGGTGGTGGCGTGCTGTTCCCTTGCAGCTCTCATTCTTGAGGTCATGTAGACGTCTTGGTGTCACTGCGCTTGTGGGTAAGTAACAAGCATGTATTTGAGGCTGAGCTGTTATAAGCCATGCTGTGGTGTGGTATAAGCTTCCTTAATACTTCAGAGCATGACATTCAGCACTGTGTGAGTGTAATACGCTGGCTTTTAATTGATGTTTTAGTACACTGTGATGGAACTAGGGGCATTAGAGAAGATGCAAGGGGAGGGATATTGCCAATGTTTTATGATATATCTTTTTCTTCAGAAAGATTCAGTGGGCTGCTGCTGTGTGCAGGTGTCCTGGGCAGACCTCAGATCAGTCTGTTGTATTCTAGAAAGCACAGTGTCAGATGGAAATGGGCAAGTGCCCCTTGAGAACTGGGTGGATTCTGGGTAGGTCTGTCTTTGGGCAGTAGGTCTGCCTGTCCACATGCAGTGAGTCTGCCTACCTTCCTCAGTAGGTAAAACTGTTCGAAAGCTCTGAAATACTTGAATGAGACAAGGAGGAAGAAATTGCTTGCCGATGAAGTTCCTGTGAGCAAATATTTTGCAAACACTGGGTACTTATCAAAATCCCATAGTTTTTATAGGATGGAAAGAGAAGAGTTGCCCCAACTCTGTTTGTAAGAATAAGATCAGAGGCAAAGAAAATTATTCTCTCCACTTAATTCAAATAGTCTTCTTATTTTGAAAGCTGACTGGGTTTTGTAGTATTCCCAAAATCCAAAGTGGGAAAAAATATGCTAATTTAATAAGTCTGGTCTCCCTGTTCTGGAGCAGGAGCTCTGCTGATGCATCACAGAGTATCAGGTTAAAGTTGTCACAACTGATCTTTCACAGTACTGTTCTTTGGTGACACCAGAAATTTCTGAAAATCCTATCTGAAAAATGGAACGTTGTGTAAGGTTTTTTTGGGGTTGGTTTATTTTGGAGTTCTTTAGATGTGTGGTGGCAGCAATAATGAGTGCACATACAAATTTTGCGTTTTTCTTCCACGTTTTAGGAGACACAATGTTCCGTGCTGTCTTGGTATGTCTGAAGACAAATGATGACCAGAACTGGGCATAATAACTGTTACAACTGCCCTTTTGTGCTGTAACTGTTGAAGTGTTGCTATTAATTATTATTTCATCATTGTCAATTTCAGCAGGAAATCCTCTGTTTCCTTAAGGTTCAAAAGGCTCTTTATTGTTGTTACTACTGCTAAGTTTTATTGTTACTGTCATCAGTTGAATGACAGTCACCAATACTATATAATAGTGAACAGCTCGGAGTTGATAAGGATAAAGGCTAAAGCACCTACAGTTATTTTCCATCTCTGTTGAGACTTCTGTGATAACCTCACTGACTGTGAAATGAGTGTTTTGAAACCTAATTGTCATCCTTAAAGGGGACATTGTGATATCTATAGAATCAATTTTATATGATCACCTGGCTATTTTCTTGATCCCCGGAAGGATTTATCTGGGGTCCCTCTAAAAGTAGCTGTTTATATGGATTACAGAAGATGGTATTGCTGGTGTCAGAAGCTCCAAAATCTGTGACACAGACAAAATGTTGAGACATCATCCACAAGTCTACTAGAACATCACTTTAAATTTTTAGTTTTACTATCTTAACTCTGCCTGTCTAGCCCTAAAGGTGTGCACAATGGTACTTTTTTACGCCCTGATTCTTGAGGGAATATTTGCAAGAGAAAGGATTTTGTCCTTGCTTTGGCTGGAAGATAAAAGGGAGATTTGTCTTTTCCTTAGAAAAAAAAGTGATAATGCCTCAAATATTTCACTCTCTTCTGCTTTGCATTATTAATTATTTTTCTTGTTAGGTTTGAAATTGTTGCTTACTGAACTTACACGGAAGTTACTTGTTCTATTTTGCTTTGCTATCCCCAGCTCCAAGTGGTGACAGTTAACTTAAAAGCTCTGTAGCTCATTAGTAATGCATCCCAGTGTTAATCTGTCCCAATAATTGTTACCGATGTTGTTCAGCAAATGAAGCTTACTGTTCAGCAGTGTACGCCTGTTCTCTATAGCTTCTGGAATTTACGCAGAGGATACTGCACATGTGTCCCAAACAGCAGTCGCAATTACAGTGCCATTGCAAACTCAACCATTAGGTGTGCAACAAGGTACGAAATAATTGTACGGAGTTTTAAATTCCCCCCTGAATACAGTGGTTTCTAATGTCAGAGCTTTCTAACAGTTGCCTTGGAATCTTTATATTGCTATTATCCCTCCATGCACCTGAAAAACTCTTTCTCTTCCCGGTATATTAGGTTTTCTTTCTTATCACTACTACTGTATTTTCAGAAGACTAGCAGATAACAAAAGGTAGACTTTGCTGGAGGATCGCACTCCTTGCTGAGAAGGGAGGGGCGGTGTGTGGGTTCTGTAACTTTCGCTCCAGATACGGTTGGGTCTTTGGATCGTCTGTAGTGAACCGAACCTGTTGAAGCCACTCATTGCTGTTCTCGGGGACGTCAGTGCAGAAGTGTAGGTGCACATGGCAAAATACACGTTTAAAGAGCAGCACGGATCCATGCAGTCGCAGTGTGAAGCTCTGTCTGGTCTTTCAGCTGCTGCTGTTCTGCACAACAAGTCTTGTCTCTGCCTTCCCAGTGAAGGCTGCTGCCCCGTTATTTCTGCTACTTTAACTGCTTGCTGATTGATCTCGAAGTAACTGTCACACAATACTGAACCAGGTTAGAAAGCGATCAAGCTGGTGCCAGGGAAACTGAAAAAAACCCAGTTAACCCTTACCCCAGGTAAAAAGTGTCTGCGCAGCATATTTCACCATGTCCTGAATTACCAAAGCAGTGCGTATGGTTTAATCCCTCTGAAACACAGTGTGGAAGGAGGATCTGTTGAAGCTGTGTTCTCTGCCTGCCTGAAAATGATAGTTACCCTCCTCTAGGGCAGCCCTGTCTGATAACTGGGAGCAGCAGGAGAAGGTGGATACCAACAGGGTAAGAGTTGAATTTGTAGTCTTCTGACTTCCTCTGTTCTCCTTCCCCTCTTCTTCCGTACACTTTCTATTTCTTTCTCAAAAGTTGCAGTAGCTTGTGTTTCTGTACAGTCGTGTATAGAAGCAAAGTTAATCCTATAATTGTTTAATCCTCCAATAATTGTTTAACAGTAGGCCACCTTGGCTGCGAGTCTTAAGGGGAGCTCTGTGGTATGGAAAGAGAAAATTCTGATGATGTTAGGCAGCTACTGAATGGGTTTAAATGCCCACAAATCAGGTTTCTAATGGTTTATAGATATTTGATGGAGATCCTCAAGTGCTTTTAATCTATGACTAAACTGTCCCTCCCTGAAACTGGTACATTCTTTCCCATCTGGAGAAAACAGTAATTGTCTGAGAAAGCACAGTAACGAAATGAATAAGGAAGCATAAATATTGTATACATTTTTATCTCGCTTTAACTGGGGCGGTAGTGTTCACTGTGAGATGAATTGTCAGTGAAATATACAGAGGGAAGTTGACAAGGAGCCTAACCAGAGAATATTTGCCTCTTGAAGTGCCAACCTTGCTCTCTTAAAGTGGCAGTGTTAGAAGATAAAAACGATGCCTTCTGCAGTGGAGAATTAATAGCAAATGCCTTTACTGAGGAGAGGAGCTTGAGTTCTCAGAGGAGAATGAAGGAGAAAAAAAAATACAACCCAAGAACTGGAAGCTGCTGAAACTGAGACTGTGATCCGTGATGCTTGCTCCATGTGCTGCTCTACCATCCAGCAGCACCAGCTCAAGTGGGATCAGGCTGAGGACATGTCTGTGTGCCTTTTGAAGGCTGTGTATCGTGTGGTACAGAGCTGGGGTGCACGTTAACTGCAGTATTTGTCCTGGGGTGGTAGGATTCCATTTGCTAGTCCAAATTGTGCCTGAACTTTTCTTAACCAAAGGCGAGCAAAATGAGTTTGTGTTGGGTCAGTGCTTTGTTATGTGTCTGTGACATTCTTCATCTTTCCGTACCTGCTTGTTAGGAACCCGAAAGCTGTTTCTGTCATGCTACGTGGACTTGAAGTATGTGTCTTTGGAGTCTTTTTTTGACTTGGGCTCTACGCTTTTTGTGTGTGTGTTGGAGGCTGCTTGGAATTTATACTAGAATGGATTCAATTCAGTCAGTTGAAGATGTGGATAAACCGGATTAAGGAGTATGGAAAAGGAGCAGAGAATTTATTTAGTTAATAGATTTTGAATGTGGCCTAAAGAATGACAGGAGGAACCCTTTAGACGGAGAAAGCCCTCAGATGCCAGTTGGTATATATTTTCCAATCAATGATTTGATTTTTGGCATATGCTGTGGACTTGGGTTTTGAAGGAGACGCATACATCAGAAAATATTGAGAACATATGTTTTTCAGTTTGCAAATGGCAAAACAGTTTCTCTGTTGAAAGAGACTGATGGTGTTACTTGATCAGCTCACCATGCCTTGATAATCAAGTTTTGTTAGAAGAATTAGGATGGATTTAATAAAGTATGCTCTGGGCTGGCTGCTTTATATGCTTTTTTTACTACTGCCAGGGAGAACGTGTTTTACCCCTCAGTTACATTGTTGTATATGATTCATTTTTTATAACTGTTGCCAGTGTTTAGGATTTCCTGTTTTAGGTGTGTTGCTCTCAGATCTGATTTATGATCTCCTTCAGTTGTGCCTATTGTGAATTCATGCTATGCAGTTGTTGGTGGGAGAACTCTGGGTTCAAGATTTACATTTCATATAGGGATAGTTTGCAATATTATATTTTTAAGTGGGATCAGAGTGGTTTAGGTCATGCATATCCCCTTGTGGTCTATGGTTAAACCTCTCTTGTTGCCTTTTGAAGAACATGTGCAACCTATTCTTTGGTAACTGTAGATGTGAGCTGAGCTTTTCCCTGTCGTTGCCAGAGGAGAAGCACAATGACTTCATGTTCCTGGGCACTTGGATGGGATCATGTTATGTCAAGATACATGAAGCTGTGACACTGAGGACAGGGTTCATTACATTTCACTTCAGGGACGTAACTGAAGAACCTCAGCTGAGGGACTAGCTACCCAAAGGTTCTTTCTGTAATTCACAAAAAGAAATTAGTGCCTTTACGGAGCAATTTGTTGCTTGTGAATTTTGTATGCTCTTTGGAGGTCTCAGTTCCTTTCACTGGCTGCAGAGGGAGCAACGGTTAGTTCAGCGGAAGCCCTGAATCTGGGAGGTATGAAGTCAAGTGGGAGGCTTTCTGCTTTCTAACTTTTTCCTGCTCTGGGGCTGACTGTCCAAATAACAGTCCCTGAGGTTTGTTTTCATCCTACCGTATAGATACCGAAGTACTCAGATGAGCCTGGCTCACACCGGGGAATGGATTGTGCCCACGCTGTGATGTCCTCCCTGGTTCTGCTCTGACCCCAGATGTTTAGCCCTGCTGAAACCCTTCCCCTGGGAGGGCATTTTGAGCTAAAACGGAGGAATGCTGAGAGGCAGCCTGTGCAGGCAGCTCTAGCCTGAATGGAGGGACTTCTGTGAGTCTGCTTTGCTGAGGGTGTTAGTGGATGCCTAATGAGGAGGCTAATGAGAATGTTTTACGCCTTTACTACAGGTTGTCAGCAGGATTTGAACCTTGGGTGTTCAGCAGAGGCTGTTCTGTGTAAGCTAAAGGAGTAATACCAGCAGCTCTGAGGCCGATAATCTCTGTGGGTATAAGCCGCAAATGGGGGCTGTGATGCTCATAATTCATGTGTGTTACAAATGTAAACGGGCTCTGTGTGTTTACGAAGCTAAGTTATTGTTCTGTATCCCCTATACTCTTCCATCTTGATTTTCTTTGACATCCTGAGCACTCCTCATCACAGAGACGCTGCGTGCAGTTTTTCAGCTCTGCTCCAGTTGTAGCCCTTTTCCTAAAATATACTTAGCCACAGTTTTCAGTCTGCAAAGCATTACTGGTAAAATATATGCATATTTGAAAATGACATGTTCCCAGACACCAAGCCAGCAAGCTGCATACATCACATGCAGCTAAAGATAATTGGAAGTGTTGAATTTACTTTCAGTAATGTGTCCCTATTAGCTGCCTCATCTGTTCGCTCTGCAACAGTGGCTTCCTCCTTACCATATGCTCTTGGTAATACAACAGTTAGTGGGGGATTTTAGGTACAATGAATCAAGCACGTAAGTGTTCAGAGCCTGTGTATAGCATAATGGGACTCCCAAAATAAACTTGGATGTGCAAGCATTGTGCAGAGAGAATTTTAAATGATTCTTCTGAGGTGGCTGCATGAGCTGGCTCTTGTGGAAGACATCTGGCCCCGCGCGGTGCAGAGCCTGTTGTGGAGTTCCAGTGGAGAAGGAGTGAGCTCTAGCTCCTTATTTCAGCCCTTCAGTGGTTTCACAGAAGCTATGATGCTTCCTTCCTCTGCTGTTTTTTTCCCCAGCCATAGGACTACAAAATATGAAAACAGTTTTAAAAGGCAATTTAATGTAGCCTGTTACATAGTAGAGCTAAATGCCTAACATCAGCTTGATAACTGTAGGATAAATTCCAACCAGTAGAGCTTGTCTGCAGTGAGATGTAACCAAAAGCAGAAAGGGACCCCAGGTTTCCAGACTGGAAAAACCCTGCTGAAGTGGAATGAGTGGGGGGTGGGCTTGCATAAATAATTAAAATGAAGGAATGTCTTGTGTTGCTATAGTCCCAGCTAAATGTCTGGTCTGTTTGCTCAGGATAGCAGCTCTAATCTATGACTATAGGTTCCTGCTGGATTCCTGCCATCTTGTTTAAATTAGATTCGTAGCCTGGGGGGGTGGGGGGTGTAAGCAGGAAGCCGTTGTAATTTTCATGCTTTGGACACCAGTGTATTTTCATGAGCTGAAGTTAAGTGTCTCTGGGGATGCTGAATATCACTGAAACATTTCCTGAGTTCTCTTAAGCTGTACAATGGTATGTCCGAGTCTGTTTTCCAAAGGACAGAGCTTTTTGTTTAGTTAGTGAGGTCTTAGTTAGTTCACTGAACTAGTATGCTTTTGCACTCATCATTTACTGAGGAGCAGAAGAGGAGGAAAATTGTGCACAAAAAATTAAGCCCTCTGCCTTAGAACAGCTAGGAATATTTGGTTTCTTTTATGCCCTCCCATATTAATTTATATTTCTATTTACTAAAATCCCCAAGAGATTGTGACTTTACAACTGCTGTGTCAGAGCTGGTTTTTTAGGCTGTAAGTAGGTGAAATGTTTAGGGAAGCACGTGGACTTAGGTAAAAGAGCAATAGCTGGAGCACCCAGGTAGAGAGACTACGGTCGCTGCTGATCTTTGGGAAAATCGCTTTGCATTGTGGCACTTCTTTTCCATTTTATATTGCTTAGCTTGTACAGCACCAACACAATACTAGTGTGGTTTTAATTCAAGATCTCTAGCATCACTGTGCACACACAGCTAGTGTCTTCTACCGGAGTTTGAGTACTGCTAGTCCCCAGCAAGCGGCACAGGCAAAGCCAAGCCCCAGCATTGCCCCGGCAGGCTGCTGCGCACTGCCTGGGATAACATTTTGACTGCTTTCCTACAGCATTTAGAGTATATAACATGGCATTTTGGCAGTGGTGGCTGTGCAGGAGTGTTGCCTCCTGATTTTATTATTTTTTGATTACTTAGAAACCCACATATGTAGGGCATTTCAGATGAGTGTGTTTTGTTGGGGGGGGTTGTTTTGTTTTGGTCATGACTTCCCCTTTTCAATTTTACATAAGCTGAGTCAAAGCACAGGGAGTTCACGTGACTTACTCCTGAGTCACAGTCCTGTGTTAACCACGAACCCACAAATCGCTTATTTGTCCCTGAAATGTTTACTCCTTCTTTTCCTTTCTTTCCTAATCTGTCAAACTCCCACATCTTTTTATCTTTTTTGTCTCTGCCTTCAGCCCATCCCTTCCTCAAAATTTCCATTGACCCTTTTCCCTCAGAGGTTCAGTGTCCCTTCTCAGCACTCCCCTCCTTTATCTCTAGATTTCTTGGCAGTCTGGAGAATCTTACGCATATACAGACTGAGTCCTGGTGATGAAATGTGTTGCTGCTAAAGGCAACATGCTCTTGCTGTGAAAGAAGTGCTGTGTTAGCCACAAAGAGGTTTGTGCAGGAGATGATGGAGAAATCTTTCCCTCGCTGCTTTCTGTGAGCCTGATGGCTAATGTTTGCCTTAGCGTCAGTGAGGGTGGGAGCAAGGACACACGTATCATTCTCACTTTGCAGATTGACCATGCAAGCGAGCATATTTCTGGAGTTTGTTCTGGGTCTGAATTGGACCAACAGACTCTTGTTCGCTGAAATTTTGGCTGAATCTGTGGATATCCATTTTCTTCAAGGTGTGTTGGATGAAAAAATACTGCTCTGCACTGCTATCTGCTTCCCTCTTCTTTGAGGCTGTGGCCTTTTCTGATCCCCAGCCGAGTACTACTTCACTATTCCAGGTTCGTTCCAAAGGGGTCCAGGATAGCAGAGTCTGCTGAAGCTCTTTGAGCTTGGTTAGAAGGAGCGTGCGTGAACGAACCGCTTTGCTGCCGAGTGGAGGAAGTGATGGCTTGTGTTAGAACAGTTGGAGAGCAGGGCTGGCAGTTTGTTTGGCTGGCAGAGCTGCCGTGGTAATATTGTTCTGTTACTTAAAGTGAACCATGGTATATGAAGATAAAAATGTGTGTTGGCTAAACTGCATTTTAAAGAATTTGTCAGTTTTATCACTTAAAGCAAATCTTCTAAGATCGTGGTTCAGCATAGCCACCTATACTGACGCATGCCTGTGTTTTTTCTTTCAGAGGGAAGGCACAGAAATACTCCACAGTGTAGAGGTGTGTGGTAGCTTATGGAGATGGAGCTCTAGCTTAGCAAGTGGTATTGAGAGGATGAATTTGTCTCTGTAAAGGGCATGGGAGAAGCAATTTAAGAGATGCTGTTGCATGCCTACTTCATGGGGATGCATCTTGTTTTGTAAAGAGTATGGTCTGAGCTGAAACAGGCAAATATCAAAAGCCCTAAATAAGTGAAGTGTGTTTTGAATTAACTCTTTAATTTGCAAAAAGCTTGTTTAGAGGCAGATTTGAAGTGCATAAAGCCTTTCAAACTGTAGAAATTCTGGCTGTGGATATTTATGTAATGACGCAATCCCATACCACCTTTTGTGTTGTAGCTACACAGCATTAAACAGTTTCTTAGTTACTTGCAGTGAAAAGTCCCATTGTGTAGATATAAAAGCCATTTTTTCCACTTTGATATTCTGTCTCATTGAGCAGGTTTTGATCTCAGTTAACATGGAGTAAATCCAGAACAATTCCATTACAGTCAGTGATGTTAGTTTGGATTTACACCAGTATAATTGAAGTCAGAGTCTGTCTTTGAGCAAGTTAAGAAAGAAGACAAGCAATGTTACATATTTCCCAAATATCCTTTCGCATCTCCTCTTCAGACCTTGCTGGCTCCTCCTACTTTCCCAAATTCCAAGAGTAACAGTGTAGTTGAAATTAACTTGATGAAAGATAAATTATTTAAGTAGGGTCTGTTTTTTATTAGCTCAGCTGTTTTTCATTTTTTCAGCACTGTTTGAAGTTTCATTGCAGTCAGGATAGGATCTGAATTCATTGTGCTTTTCCTCCTTGACTCAATTTTGTCAATTAGAAGTGTGGTATTCTAAATTATAGATTGCTCTCTGACTTTATCACTGAGTAAGAATTGTACACCTCGATGACATTTCAAAACAGTTTTTAACTCTGAATATCAGAAAAAAAGGAAAAAGGTTATGCCTTAAGGTGTTAGAGCTAGTCAGCAACATAAGGTTTTTGAAAGAGCTAAGTAAATGCGAGATGTGACTTTGGAGAATTAGAGGAATTAAATTTTTCCTGGTTTTGTTTAAATTTCCTGACATAAAGCTATCTTTGTAGAAGTGTACTCTGAACTTTATTACAAAATATTTTAATTTGCCATGTGTGAGAGATATTTGAAATTTCATCTGGATTATTCTGTTAGTTAAATTGGGTTTATTATTAAGGTTAGATGTTTGGACAGTTTTATCTGTGTTTATATAGTTTAGCTGGTACACTGGAGTCTTGGTCCACATAATCATACTAGAAATGAATCCATAACATATGTATTAATATCTTCACAGCTGGATTTGTACTGTTACAGTATCTCCACCTTCATATGATGATAAATAATCCTGCCTACAATATCCAGCTCTCACTCTGGGGATAAAGCAAGGATGGGAGAAGGGAAACACCACCTCCTTCACAGTTCAGAGACTTCCAGCACAAACAAACTGTCTGCAGTTAAGCAAAACACTAAAGAATGTTTTTGTATGTATTCTCTTGATTTTGATATGATTTTCACATCTACTTACGTGTCTTTCTGAGTGAGGCCCTAAAGATTTGCCTTGGGCAACAAAGAGAATCTTCGGCAGAACTAGTTATTTAAACTTGAGGGATATAGTCTTAATAATTGGGATGCTGTTTATTAGTGCAGAAACCTGAACGAGATCTTCACAGAAAGACTGAAATCATGTCTGTACCTGAATCTCTCCTAAACTCCATGTAGTGCCAGTCTTCACCAGGACTGTACCAGTGGGCAGTTTGTAGAAACAGATGGGTCCTTGGTCCTGCACAGCAGACTGGTGGTTAAAGGGTTAGTCATGCACTTAGGGTCTTTGTTCCTTGGCATTAGCATTCAAGAAAGTTAGCCTGAGTAGTAAGGTATGTCGGAATTTCGTGCTGGTTTGTGAATGCCATTAAGAAGTGCATATTTTTGTTGTGGTTTTGAGCCTTCTTTTGGATGCAGGAAATCGGGCATAAATGAGGAGCTCTGAGCAGCCAGGGCACAGCCATCAGTTTGTACACCTGCGCTTTCTCTTTGCACTTGAGGGTGTGCCAGGGAGCCCTTGCAGCAGGAGCACTGAGCGACCCACAGCAGAACAAAGAATCCAGTCTCTACAGGCAAGATCAATCTATTTTAAGACTAGCTTCAGCTAGAAGAATATATTGAGAGATGTATAACTAGTGCTCTCGTTCTTTAAAGAAAAATGTGTGTCAGTTTGGACCACTTAAGTTGTTAATTCATTCAGTCTATTGAAAATTATTATTTTTCCTTTCTATTTTTAATGGTGTAGAGGTTTTGGATGAATTCTATTTTCTAGCACTACTGGAATCTTATCAAGCTCTCATAATTGAAAACATTGCTCCGTGTTACACGCTAAGCCACCTGACTTTGCCCTGAAGAGGCTGAGGAGTGCTCGTTTGCCAGCTCTGATGGGACAGTAGGGATGAAGTACTAGAGGGTGGACATTGCTGAGGTGACATCTAGAACAACTGCTGCAGTTTAGTGAGTCTTAATGACCTTAGAAGACTAGATGTGTCAGTCTGACGAAAGAATGAGAGACAAGCCCATGGAAAATGTAAAAGAAAGAAACCCTGAAACTGTGCCCCTACCCGTTCAGTTGTTTGCTAGCACAAATAGGGTGGGAGGCTTTGATCACAGGGCACCTGAGTGAACTCCAGCTCATGTAGATGAGCCTGTGAGCCCCTGATTTGTACTCAACAACAACGGCAAGTGACAGGAATCTCGGATTGCACTAAAAGCATCCTTTCAATGTTCACCGGTGGCATCCTCAGTTAATCTGCTTGGCTGCCAGCTGCAGCGACTGAGAAATGAGCACCCACCTTGCGGTTGTGTTGACTCTGGCAGGGGAGGGGTTACCACGGGAAATACCCAGCGTGAATTGTCAGAGTATATTTCAAAGCACTTCAGTGTTGAGAGAGTGAGGGTTTTTCTGAGGGTCTGCATTGTGTCTGAAAGAAAATACGCTTTTGATTGACCTATGTAAACAGTATAAGTCAGGTTGTAGCATTGATTTTTGGAACTTGATGGCCACAGATCCAAATTCTCCAAAGAAGAAAGCTTTGTGCTTTGTATTGTATAAACAGGTTGAACAATTTAATGAAAGCAATAATCATGGTAAATGCTTCCATTTGAAATATTTAACAATTCTTTAAGAGTAACTTAGGTAACATTATAGCAATTGATTATTTAATTTCCATGTGAGAGCTCCATGTTTTTCCAGTATTCAGATGAGTACAACTCTGTCTTGTTGGAGTAAGCTGGACAGAAGGTGAAATCGGGAAACATGGGGATCAAGGCAAATGAGTTAGTCAAGGCGAATTTCTGTCTAAATATAAATACTAGCATTATTTTGACAAAATTTAAAAGAGGAGCAAACAGAAAACAAGGTTTCTGCATGATGTATTCCTGTTTAACCGATTTAAGTTATCCTCATGCAAAATGAAAAAGACTGTTTTCTTTAGGATAAAAAAGAAAAAATGTTCTCATATTTTTTCCTCCTCCCTCCCTCCTCACATCTGCTTTTTGAATTAGTTTGGAGCACGCTTGCATTTTTACACTAGTAAAACTCAGTGGAATTTTATAATCCACAGATAATATTTAATGTTTCCCTCTCTTCCGCAGCTTCCTAAAAACTACTGAGCACTCAGACCTGTATCAAGAGCAGAAATATTCCCATGATTTTCCTTCTTCATCTTCCAAAACCATGAAACAGCTTTCCTGTAGCTATTAACCTCCTGTTCTGTTTGGGCATCTTGCTGCACATTTGGATGCGTAATGTCATGTTCCCCACGATCAGTGCCAGGGCAATAAGCCCTTGCAAAGGGGTGATAGAAATCTGCACAGAACGTGGTTCTGCTCCTGCCAACGCTGCTAACTGCAGCCGATTGCACTGAGCTGTGGGGTGTAGGTAAGCGTGGGTGAATTGGGGTGGATTAGCAGCTACCCAGTCAAGCTCTCATGAATTTTTGAGCTGCCTGGAGTTACTGCTTGTGCAGAAGAGTTGGCAAAAGGCAGTGTGTTGGTAAGTGGGCTGCCAGTGGAAAGGAAAGAAATGCCGCTTCTGGGACTCGCAGATGGCATCTCCGTACTGCTGCAGGGCCAGGCCCTGTAACCTAGGGGTATTGGTGTTATTTTTGTGAGCTGTGCTTTGTGGCCTTAAAGTTAGTTTCTTGTAAAACACTTCTGGTGGCTTAATTCTAAATTTATCTTGAGCCAAATGGGCAAATTTGGCTGCCTCCTCACGCTGGTAGCTGCTTGCACAGGAGTGAAGGCATTGCACCATAGGACGGCTAATGGCCAGCTCTTGCTTTACCTGCCCAGTGGGTGGGCAAAACTGAGAGTCTGCTTTTTTTTTTTTTTTTTGGCAGTGGAGTCCAAAGCATTGATAGTCTATTCAGCTTGAATCCATACAGTTTATGAAATCCTTGTTTGTATCTTCTCTGTGGAGACAACAGTAACATCCTTCAGCTTAGCAGGGCAGCATCATCTGCTTGAAAAACTTCTCATGCCTGAGAGATTTTAAGTAGAGTCTCAAGGATGAGGAAGAAAGTGATGAACTTTTAAGATGCTGACTCCTGAGTGGAGCTGGCTCAGACTGCTCACTAGCTGCTGCTTCCCGTTCCCTGCAGTTTGCTCTGCATTGCCTGGCTGAGCCGCTAGGGATGGAACCCCAGAGCTGGTGTTTCACGGCTGGAGAAGCAAGCTGAGATCGGTGCTTTCTGAATGAGCGCACGTCCAGCTTTGGTTCTCTTCTAGGCTTTTCTCAGCTGATTTTTAAAATTATGTTGTTTATATTACAAGGTGTTTTGCTGTCTGATATCTCAATTTTATACACCAAATGACTGTCAGCAGAAATGATGCTCAGGCATGAATTGGGGGATTGTTTACATACCATGGAGCTTACGTAAGGTCAGTGAATGTGCAGATTCTCTTTCCCAAGTGATAAGTAAACATGTCTGGCTTGCGGCCGAATCCTTAGCAGCACACTCAGAATCGGAGATTTTTGTGCAACAGGATTTATTTAACAAATATTTTCAGAGGTTAATTGCATGACTACTGTGTGGATGAGTTCTGGATTTTTGATTCTTCCTCCAGATGAAAAGGATGAAGTAAGTGCAATGCTACAGAGCGGGGAGAAGAACATTTTATTACTTTCCGTGTGGCTGTTAAATGGCTCCCAGCAGCTTGACCTGTGGGGACTGCAGGGTGCCAGTTTGGAGAGTTGACTACATGGCTGGTCCTTCTCTGTGCAGCCTGCACTGCTGCTGCGGAGGACTTTGCATGCTGCTGTTCCAGCGTGAGACCTGGGAAGAACCAGAAGCTGCATGGCAAGGCATTTTCACTGGTTAGGACCACAGAAAGGGAGGAGAGACAGACGACTGTTGTCACTGCCAAGGTATTCTGGCAGCTGTGGAGAAACTCCTCAGCCTGGCTGTGTGACCTCCTCTCTTCTTAGGGTTGTGATGGTCATTTGAGTTTCTCAGGCTCTGTTCCCTGTAGTTCTGCAATAAGTTTATCCCTTCCTGAATGATTTCTGCTGCTTAAAAATGTTTTTGTTGGTGCCTTTTAGAGAATTGCACATTTACAAATGATACAGGCAAAAGTTAAGGGATGGGAAAGAGCTGTTTCCAGCTGCTTCACCAGTTACCAAAGTAAACAGTGCTCTAATTAAGGTTTTGAGAGGCTTATCTGGCCATGAAAAACTTGCTATATCTTTTTTTTTTAAATTGACATTTAAATCCAAACCACATTTAAAAAAACCCCAAAACTAAAATGTTTCAGTTTCCTCTTCTGCCCAGATTGACTCTGTCAGATAAGCGATTTTGCAGTCGTGTTTTCTGCAGCTTTTCCCCATCACTTTTTTTGTGCAATAGAATCCTACAACAGCCCAGGTGGGATGGGACCTCAGGAGAGCAGTGGAACCTATTAGAGCCTCGCCAGGAGGAAGAAAAGTTTCTGTTAAGTAGAAATAGAAAATGAACTAGTTGCAAAGTCTTCACTGTTAAAATTAATAATATGTTTTTAAAAGGTCCAAAAAGTTCCCCTTGTGCTGGTACACAAGTAACTGACCTTCTTCTAACATCTTTAAACAGATGCTTTAGCTTAACTTAATTGATGCTGCTTTATTCACAGTGATATTTGAGGCACTGTTGAGCCATTGTTAGAGCCCTGGGGGTAATATCGATAACTGGATATTGTCAGAGTGAATAATCGGTGTATACAGACAATGTTATCTGCCGTGAAATTCCATGTTCTGTCTGCTGCATATGGATTAGTTTTGTGAAATGGACATTTATTTAGAATGATGCATGGGGATTTGAATTTACAGTTATAATGGCTTAAAGGAAATAGTTTGGGTTTCTAATGGTTTTACACCGTTAATCCTTTAGCAATTCATTTTATAGTGTAACACTTGGAGGGGAGCTGGGGCGTGTTGTAATTGAAATCAATAAAAACTCTGTCATTGACTTTAAAAGAAAGCAGATGCAGTTTTAGTAATAAAAATTGAAAAAGAAAATTTTTGGTACAGAGCAAACTCATGTGCAAAATACTAGGAGCTTTTATTGAATGTGACAGAACTTCTTTCCTAGCAGCTGATCTTAGATTACTTTATTTTTGTTATGCTTGGAAATCTCCGTTCTCGAAGGATGGCAACTGGGTACATCAAAAGGCATTTTAAAGGATTGAAATGACGATGCTCATGCACATATATGTATGTGTATATACTGCATACGTAAGATGTCGTCTTGTAGAAGCTTGTTTTTTTCCTAGAGTTTTCTAAAATAAATCTTTTTTTTTTTTTTTCTTCTTTGTGTTCTTTTGAGAGACAGGTGGCTTGGTATGAAAAATGAGGAAAACTTATTTAGTTGTGTTTTAATTATGGAAGTGTAGAAAGGTCAGTGGTTAGTCTCGTTATTACCTTTTCTCTGTTAAGGGCTAATTGACTAATTATGTGGTTTGCTGATAATTTTCAGAGCAAAATTAATTTAAATAACTTTTCAAGGATTGTGTCTGGCATCTGAAGGAATTTTATCTCAGTCTTTACTTCTTTATCCTTCTATGGCAAATAAACCCCTGAAACTTACTGTGCTGTATATCTACTGAGCTTTGTATCTAACAGTTGTGCTGTTTTGTTTTATTTTTTTCCCAGGTCATTTAACTCCCTCTTGTGAAAGAAACCCCTACCGACCCATTTAAATATGATACAGCATATTCCACCTATGATTAATTTTTTAAATTATCTTTTACCATGTGAAGGCATTATGAGAAGTCTGTTAAAGAACAGCATAGGATTAATAAATATCATCACTTACTCTGGAAAGTCCTTGTTTCCATGGAATCTTGACAGTTTTAAGCACCAACTGATTAGTGCTGTGGCCTCCGTAAAGCTTGTTAGGAGAATGGCTCTTTCAAGAAAACATTGACCCCTGGGTTATTAATAACTGGGTAGTTAAGTAGTTAAGTACTGTTCCCGACTTGGGATGTTGCTTTATGCTACACAGCGTGAATGTAGAGTGTTTCTCGTCACAGACTGAGTGGTGCTGGGTTGTCCTCATCTCAGGATGCTCGTGTTGCTGTTGGTGACTTTATTTGCTTACGCAGTCTGTTTTTATGTAGATGTGGGTGCTGTGTGCATTAGTAATTTCGTGTCCTTCATGAAAGCAATGTGGCTGCAGTTTCAGCAGGAAAGAGCCAGTTGCTTTTTCAGTTTTGATTATGTCTCATGATCAAAAAGCTGACTTGGCTTGAGTAAGGTAGCCTTCTCCAAGGATCTTCCAAGTCTCTTTGAAGGAAGTAATCTGTGAATATAATCTTCCAAGCAGCAGAAGCTTTTAATTAAACTTTAATTTGATTAATCTCTTCTGGAAAAATAAAAGAAGCTTCTTTACTTCTTTTTTAGTTTTTTTTTTAGGTTTTTTTTTTTAATTTTTTTTTTTTTTTTTTTTTTTGGCCAGTCGGTCTATGGACCCCTCCTAAGCTGAGATACCTTTAGGGACATGGTGAGGTTAGGGAAGACAGAGAAGGAGCCTTGGGGACGAGCTTGTGGTAACCTGCAGTGCCAAGAGGCTCCCTGTGGTTGGAGCTTGGCTATTCCTGGCCTGCCACAGCACAGCCAGCGGTGTGGGCAGCAGCTCAAAATGAATCTTTGCTAGATGTTGCAGGAAATAAGTTCATTTTGTAATGCAATACTAAGTATAAATTTTGAATTTAAATTTGGGTTTTAAATAGCGTTTGGTTCAACTTCAGTGTATTAAGGTTATTAATCACAAAACAGGACTGTAAAATTTGTAATTATGTTCATTCCTGCCCTATTCTTTAGTGTAAGTTTTATCCAGTGCTGTTACAAGTGTTGGAGGAGTATTGCCAAAATACACAGACCAAGAGATGAGACAGAAATAGACCTGGACTGAACTGGAGTTCGGTCTGGAGAAAGAATTTAAAGAGCATTATGAACTGAATTTTACTCAGTTCAGGTTGTTGTTAACAAGGGTAAATAAACAAAACCAGAAAGTAATCTGATGACCTTTTCAGATGTTCAGTGTGTGCTAAGAGCGCAGGCCAGCGCCAGTAACTGAGGTCTGCTCCCGTGCTGTACAGTGAGGAAGCTGTGGTTGCAGTCCTTATCAGCTGTTTGTTCTTTGCTGTAGACTGAGGGAAGCAAGTGAGTCAAAGCTTGCATGCTGTATAGCATCAACAACTGCTTTTTAATTTTTTTTTCTTATGTCTGCTGCTGCTTTGTCTTTTTAGAAAAGAAAAGAAGCAGTATATGAACTTCTGTACTATTGGCAGTACTGGACTGACAAGCATAAAACCAAAACCCTCAGTGCACAGAAGAGGTGTTTGAGAGTATAGGCAGCAGTTCTGTATGCACTTAGTTCCCTGGGATGGCTCAAGGCTTGAATGTAGAGGACCACCTAGTTGTAAGAGGCTCACATAATCTCCGTGCCTCTTTCCGTCCTCTGGGGACCCTCGGCTGAGCTGCCAGCTGTGGCTGTGTTGTTTGTGACTGGGGCAATCATCCATTGAGAGCTGGCTAGAAGCAGCCAATGTCACTTCAGAAATGATGGCTGCTGGCTGCCTGGTGAGAACAGACCTTCAGGGCTGTTGAAAGAACCCAGGGAAGAGGGAGGTGAGTCTCCTGCAGATACTGGGATTCTGTATGTTTGCTTGTGCCCAAAAAGGAAAAAAAACAAAAAACAAAAAAAACAAACCAAGTTGCTTTGTGTCAATTTTTTTACACTTGGGACACTTAATAGCCACTGACATTTCTTTAAATTTCAATCACATGGAGTCAAGTTTTCTGGTCTCTTTGCCTCTTGTGTGCCAGCAATAGACAAAAGTCTTCTGGCCTCCCAGTGGAACCAGAGGAGATATTCGAGTAGGTTATTTGACACTGTCCTGCCCAACATCCTTGTCTCTAAGTTGGAGCAACATGGATTTGACAGAGGGACCACTCGCTGGATAAGGAGTTGGCTGGATAAGAGAGTTGGGGGTGTTCAGCCTATAGCAGCCTTCCAGTACCTGAAGTGGCCTACAGAAAATCTGGGGAGGGACTTTTTACGAGGGCATGTAGTGACAGGATGAGGGGTAATGGATTTAAACTGGAAGAGGGGAGATTTAGGTGAGATATTGGGAAGAAATGTTTTCCTGTGCGGGTGGTGAGGCAGTGGCCCAGGTTGCCCAGAGAAGCTGTGGATGCCCCATCCCTGGAGGGGTTCAAGGCCAGGCTGGATGAGGCTTTGAGCAACCTGGGCTGGTGGGAGGTGTCCCTGCCCATGACAGAGGGGCTGGAACTCGATGATCTTTAAGGTCCCTTCCCACCCAAACCATTCTGTGATTCTAAAATTTCCTTGGAACAATAACCAACCTGTAGATTTATTTAATTCAAGCTTTCTTTTTCTTATTTCTAGCCTGAGGGAGGAGATTTTTCTGTCAGTGGTTCCATGGGGAGAGTGACATGCAAGGGACTTGAGAAGCTCTAAGGCTGTTTTGTGTGTCACCCGTTTAAGACAGAGTTTGTAGCAAGCCTGGACTTATTTTAACGGTCTCTGGGTAGAAGAGGCTTATTACTGTAGTTCTTAGAAGGCAGAGATGAGTGTGCTAGATGTTACTGTGCTAGGCAAATCAGCACCTGATTTTTATTATTTGTTGTTGCATTTAGTTAATAACTTTTAGACAACTGCATTTGAGGCCCATGTGCTAAGCTTAGTGCTTGTTGCACTAGACAAAAGTTGGAAAGTGGTTTGTTTGTTTTTTTTTTCCACTGTAGGTCTCCAAGCTAGCTTTTCTTTTCCTAGAAATGTAAACATATATAATGACTTTTTTTTTTACCATTGTTATTTTCCTTTTTGAAACAAAAAAAAGAGATTCAGACTCATAAATGTAATAACAATGGGAAATAACAGTGCAAACATGGCACTTACTAAAGCATATTTTTAGTAAAACTTCTGTTAAATATTTGGTCTCTGAGTTTTGTCCAGGCTTTGAACACTGCCCAGAGGTGACTGGTGAAGAATTTGATGCACAAGGGTGATGACTGTGGCTGTCCATGGGGATGGTGCTTCAGTAATGCTCCACTAATGCCAGGTCAGGCTGCTTAGCAGTGCTTTGCAGCCTGCAGGGTTTTTATCTGGTTTTTATTTGAGTAGCCACCTAAAGAAAAACTGTGTGCAGTCTGACTGCTTTCACTTTGTTGTTGTCTTAAGCTGAAGTTTGCATATTACAGTTAATAGTCATAAGTCATGAGGCTGAAAAACTATTTAAAAAAAAAAAGTGACTGCATTAAGGAAACATGTGAGCTTGGGTTTGTTTGGCTTTTTTCTGTCTGGTTAAGAATCTGGTAAAAGCTCCTCACTGCAATTCTTGGGCTCTTTAAAAATCTAATTATACCCAGGTTAGAGTCCGAAAGCTAAAAGCAACCGAGTCATGAGGGCATATAAAAACTTTAAATAGCCTATGACATGTTCTAGTATGAAGCATCCTGGCTTACTCCAGTGCTCCCTGAGCCCATCGGGAGGGTCTTCCCCGTGGGTGTGCATTAGCTATGGGGGGCTTGTGATTGTAGGCAGCATCTCCAATGCTGCTCATGCTCCTGGAAAAATCCAGCAAGGAGTTCATCCACAGAGCTCCTGTCCTCTTTAATGCAAATTGAGAGTGTCCTTCACTTTAGAGCATGAAGCAGAAGGCTGTAAGTTTGAGGGGTTTTTCCTAGGTGGTAGCTAGTATACTAATTTAGTTCATAATTTCAGAGTCAGCTGCTTGGGTTTAGTAGTCTGCTATAGAAATTTGTTATCAGTTACAAGAGGAGCAGCATTTTAATTGTGGTAACGGTTAAATTCTTCTGATTCTTTGTAAGTATGTTTGTCAGCGTTTTGAAGAATAAAAATGTTCACTCTAATTTAAGAGGGGGCAATTAAAAGTATTTTTCTTGTATTGAGTTGTACCTGTGACATTATACACTGGAGTTGAAAAGGACAAGAGAGCATACTGTGAAATACTTCTGAGGGCAGCTCAGGAGTGATGTGTAGTGTGGCGAAGTCCTGATGTGAAGGACCCAGTCTGCTCTTAGGTAGCTTCTGCTTATGTGCCCATGGGACAGACAGCTGGCTGGAGGCTGGTTAAGAGTAACCCTGTCATTATTCTTATTTTCTTAATCCTTGGCAGCTAGCTACTCCTCAAGCTTCAGAAGAATTATAAACAGAGCTTTACAATGAATTGGATACAGAGAAGGAAGCTTGAGAAGAGAGCATTAAATCAAATAAAGCTCAACGCTCAGCGATGTTAGTAAAGAGCTCTTTCAGAATAATTGTACACCCATGTCTCTTGGCAGCAGGCCTGGCTTCAGCATTTTAGCTCTCCCAGTTGATCATTCCCAATCCCTTATCATCTCTTCATTTGTGGTGGTACAAGTGCTTGAGAGTGTGTACAGGAAACAAGACTGGAAGACAGATCTGATACAAAAAAAAAAGTATATATGTTAAAAAAATAAAATCTGGGCAGGCAGGGGTGGGTATGTATATATGAAACCTCGTGTTAGTCTTCTGATCTCAAAAACTGTCAGAGCTGCCATAGGTGGGAAGCAGCACTCAGATGGAAAGCAAAATGGGAACTGCTCGAACTGGCATTATCCGTGAGGTGAACGTATGTAACCACGTCCAGTGTGTGATTTTTATTTTTTCCCCACCACCATACATACATGTCAAGAGGTCTCTCTTGACATATGTTAGAAATGTATGCCAGGGTGCTTCCCCTGGGTTACCTCATCACCGTCAGCTAAAATCTTTCCTCCCCCAAGCCCACCTCTGGCACTTTGCCATACATGTATTTTCAATGATTCCCAAAAATCAGAATCTCTTGAAACTGTGAAAATAAGACCTTTGTTTGGCAGCTTGAAGATACAAATAATTCATTTGCATACTTTGACCTGTAAATTCTTATTTGTACTATTTCACTGGAATCGTGATACTTGAGGGTACAATGAATGGCGAAAATGGTAAATGCAACTTCCTGATGAAGATACAGTGATCTTATGTGTACTGCAGCTCTGACAATGATTCTTCATGGGGATATCAAAGTTTTCACGCTACACGTTTCACTTTTCAAGGCAAGCATTTGAAAACCATGCGTGTTTTACTTAGTACCCATCCTTATTTTTCAGATGCCTAATGGTAAACTTGTCAGTCCACTCTACCAATAAAAAAGAATGTTAGAGATAATTGCCTCATGAGGGCATATTGTGTTATAAGGTGGGGGAAACTGTATTTCTTGAGCTGTATCCTATGTTATGCAGAAATAACCAATATACTTGGATCCCTTCAGTTCTAGGCCAGAGGGCTACACTTTCACTGCATTGCAACGGTGCAGCCCTGGTAAAAATCTGCACAACTCTGACATTATAGCAATAAGCTAGTAGAATTGGGATGACATTGTTCTGTGTAATGAAACAGGAATGCAGGAAAAGGCTGTTGGAATTACATTTGTTGTTTAAAATATCTGGGTTTTGTTGCTGTTATGTGGTGGTTTTTTTTTTTTCTTTCTAATTTGTAGTGTACTAGTTCTGAAGTTTGTGTTCTTTGGAAGCATCCAAAGGCATGGGGATGGTTTTTTTGGGGGGCTATGGTTTGTTTTTGGGTTTTTGGTTTGTTGTCTTTTAATTTTTTTTTTTTTTTTTTTTTTTTTTTTNTTTTTAATCCTGGGTATAGTTTTGTATTAGGGAGATGTCCTTGCTCTGAATTAGAAGGAATTCTGGGGGGGTGAGAGCGCTCCATAGGACTTAGCATCTCTGCTGAAATTCCTCATTTTTTTCTTCCAGAACAAACAAGTTCAGTGTTCTGAGTTGATGAGAGGCAGGTAAATGGCTTCCATATTCCTTTGCTAGATTCTCCTAAAACAGTGGTTTGTCCAAATCAGATATTTGGCACAGCTGTCTTACGTGGTCAGGATTAAGAGAGTGCCAAATTTGCAATCACTGTCGGCAGTAATTATACCTGATTGTGTGTCACTGGTATTTGTGGTTTTCCCAACATGCTTGCTGTTCAGTTTGTATATAAACATGCAATCATGTGAGATGTGGCAGAAAGTAATGGAAAAACATCTGGGCCTTTCAGGACGGCCAGTTTGTCAGGTTACTAGGGGCTTCTCTGCTTATTTACAAAGGAGAGGAGACTTCCTTTCTGGGGGGAATTTGGTAAAAACAAAGATTCTTAATCTCTGTCAAATAGACTTGCACTCGGTTTTATATTGTCACATTCGTCTAGTAGTTTGGGTACAAGCTGCAAGACCATAGTGATTACGTTGAGTTTTGTGATTTCTGTTTGTGAACTGCAGGCTTTGTTCAGTAACGTGCATCCATTTCTTTAAAATGTTTCCTATGCTACCAGTTTTATGTGCGTGCAATATTATGTCTTGGATCACCAAGTTGGTCTGAAAGAACTGACATTTATGTTGTACTTCGGAGACAAGAGAGTTTAGTTGCTGCCTAAGGCAGACACGCTGTCTTGCTGAGTCTGTATCAGGTTTTTCAGCTTTCGCACAATCACTTCTAGAGGACTGGGGACAGCTTTGGACTAATGAGCTATTGGGAAACCTCCATAACAAGCTAGTCCCTAATATTCTAATATTGGTGCTGAAAAATGGATTCATACTTTAGCATCATGATGGACATATTCTGTTAGAATATTTCACATGCTGACCTTTGCCTAAAGAACTAATGAAGTTAAAAACCAGATTTCTTCTGCTTTACTTGGTGTGTCTGCAAGGATCTGGTTTCCAAGTAAATATTCTGTATTGAGAATGATACATTTGTAACTATGCTTGATTTGAGGAAGGCCTGACTTGTGTGCTTGACTTATGCATGTGGTTACCAAGACTTCGGGCAATTTTGGATGTGGATAAATGTGCACTTAGACCTATAAGTTGACTGGCTATGACTGTATATAGTCATATAGACTGTATGTAAAACTGCCTTCCCTGCTTTTCTCAGACACCAAAAACTATTTTGAGTACTGAAACATTGGTCTTTTTCTTTTTAGAATTGTTACTGGTTTGTGTTGTTTTTTTTTTAACTTGACTGTATGCTTTTTTGATGTCTTATCTTTGTTTAATTCCACAAAGCTTTTCAGCATTGTTTAGGTGAAAGCTCTTGCACAAAGTGGACTTGTACAGTGTGCTACTGTGAAACTGCTGAACCCTTTAAGTTCCTTCAGAAACTCTACCTGAACTCATGCTTCACAGTTAGTGTCTTCAAAGTGCTGAGAACAATTCTCCATGGTCTATATAATTATTAGCAGTGCTGCAGTTTAGCATTGCACAGGCATTGGTGTCTCAGCAGCACTGAGTCTCAGACCTGCCTCTGTGTGTTGGCTCTACAGGGCCGTGTCCAGTCTGATGGCTGCAACTTGATTGAGACTTTACAGTTTTTTAGGTTCTTATCGTATCAGCAATTTACCCTTCTATAAGAACTTTGTGTTGCTTTGTGGGACAACTTGACGTTCTTTACCAAAGTCCTTTTTGGAAATAGTTCCTAGCTGGCACTTAAAGCACTTGTGGTGATGTTATTTTTCTTTTAAGAATGGTTACAGTTTTCTTTTAATGTCTTTTCGCTTTTGTCTATTCTGAATGCTTTGAAGGCCTGTGTTTACTTGCATTGATGAAACAGTCTTGCTTCAGTTGCACTTGGAGGTAGAGAATGAGGATAAAAGAAAATGGTAAGCTGGTGGCACGGCAGCATGTGAAAGACGGTAGCTGCTGGGGTTTTGGTACAAGTTGGTGAGCATGAATCAGTCACATCGCCATTTAGAGCTAAATGATGGGCTTGTAAGCTATGTGCGCAGGGTACAGCCAGAAGATTCCTGATGTCCCTCTGATAAGAGCTGATGTTGAGAGTTGTGGTTGCTGTCTGACAGTGGGAGTGTCAGGGTCATTCCTGGTGCTGCTGTGTGTCCCTTAGAGGAGATCATTATTGCTGAAGATGTGAGTGATGCTCTTCACTCCTTTCTGGGGCCTTGCCTGACTTGAGGGGAAGCTGCTGAACTCTGGCCTTGGCTGCAGAATTGGCTGGGGAGTTCTGCCCTCTGTGTGGCTCCTGTGAAGTTCTTGTGCTGTCCTGACAGCAGATAGCTCTCTACCTGATGCTAACTCGGCCATGCTTGCTTTCTAACCTCTCATCTATGTTCCATTTCAAAGATCTGCTCTTTACTGAGCTCACAGCAGAGGGCGGCTGGAGCCTTGGCGTGATCCTGCCGCGTGCTGGCAAGGGCTTGGGCTTGGCATCCACGTGCACAGTTGGAGCGAAGCTTTGCTGCCTGCAGAGAAACAAGGCAAAATTCTCATCCAATCTAAACTGGATGTGCTGTTTTAGCTTAGCTGAAGTAATGTTGCTTTTCAGATCTTTATTTTGTAGGGAAAGAAAGTCTTTCCAAAGGATTTACTGCGCTAGAATTGAAAAATGTAATACCTCGACTGACAGGGAATAATGCAGCTGGTGGTTTTACTGTATGTATAAACCCCGTTCTATTATGCTCTTTAAAAAAATGGTTGGCAGGGGATAGATTTGAAAAAAAACAACTTGGAGATAAGCTTTACTACAGGCATGTGCTTTAAAGAATTGCCAAAGGAGGATGGTACCAGGTGGAGTGGTAGGAGCAGGAGCACGGCGAGATGAAGTGTGGAGGAATGGTGAGTCCTCGTAACGGCTCTTTTGATGATAGTGTAGCATTTCAGTAAGTAATATTCCTGGATAAAAGTCTCAAATCAAAATCATAAAAAAAAAGCAACAAAAAAACCCTACAATCCAGATTTAAGCCAGCTTAGTATTCTAGGAAAGGTTTTGTGTGGTCTCATGGTGATTTTCAAACAAATTAAAACCTATGCGTAGCAAGAGGCACTCGTAAATAGAGTCCCCCAAGCAAACACCTGTGTCATTATAGTAGACTTTTAGTGAAGGCTGTTGTTTAAACTCCAGTGAAATAAAACTTTGGACTGTTTAAAAAAGAAAAATGTCTAGATTATGTGGAAGATAACGTATTAACTTTTATAAAGCTTGGAAAGTGCTGTACAGTCTGCTGAGGCAGCACTTCCATGTAAGCTACAGCTGTATTAAATTGGCACCAGTATAGTTTTATGCTTTTCTTTCACCCTGACTGCATAATTGTACCCCGTTTTGTGTCCTGGTACTCAGCTGATCTCTGTATGAGTGCTTTGGGGCACTGAACTATCACTTTGTTTCTTTTTGTGTGTCTGTCCATTTATTTATTTATTTACTTCTGGCTTAGCACCCTGCACCAGCTTGCTGAGCTAGATGCATGCCATTGCTGGCACAAGGACAGGGCAGGAACGCCTGCCCGGGACAGGGAGAGAATGAAGTGCACGAGTGCCAAGGCTGATTAAGGTAAACTGTCAGGAAATCACAGCCGTAGGAAAACAGCTGGTTAGAATCACATTTGATACCAATTAGGAAGGCAATTGTTGAAGGGGCAGAGAGGCTTGTGGTACAGCTAGGGTGTTGGGAAACACTCAGGTATGTGGTGCTGATACACACCTCAGTCTACAGCCCAGTCAACTTCATTTTTATGTCCTGCTGTTTCTCAATATACAAAGACATGGCAAACATAATAAATAAAGTTGATTCTGCTTCAGTTCTTTCTGGTGGCTGCTGCTAGATACACTGAGGTTGGCCATTGGGGTCACACCAGGCTTTTCCAGCTAGAGGGTACATATTATTTCAGGCAAGAGATGTGGCACTTTTTTTTTTTTTTTAACATAGTCAGTGAAGCTACTATGTGTATTCTGTTCAGGGAGGCCTCTCCTTTGTGTTTACCTATACAGCTGGGAAAATACATTATGTTTTGGGGATTTTTATTCCCTTCTGGTTACCAAGAGCAATTAAATGATTGGTCAAAAGTGAATGTGAAAGAAACAACATGGCATGCTTTATGTGCCTATAAATGTTTGACACCTAGAAATAGGTAATACAGGAATGATATTAGAGTTACTAGATTTGAATTAATAGATTTCAGTGCTGGTATATAATTCTTGATTATTCCTTTCTATTAAATGCTTTTTGTTTGCTTTTTACTACCAGATTTTATGAATCTGAAACAGCTGCCTCTTCAGTTGAAGCTGTCTCTTGAAACTTTGCATTTTCCTCATCCTTTCCAATTTTTTTCATCCTAGAAATTGGTCCGGTGACAATAACCACAGATCCCAAGAAATTTCAGTTTGAACTCAGGGAACTCTATGTTCAGGTGAGTAACTTGTTCATTCTCTATGTGGTTCTACCAAAGGCCCTGTTTCCTCTCTCTAATCTTTCTTCTTGTGTTGATGTTTCTGCTACAATGATTTGTCAGGATGTAAGCCATCTATCTCCTGCACAAACTGTTGTATTCCTGTTTTCTGGTCATCTTAAATTATGACTCAGATTAATTATTTTGTTTGAATTTACAACATTGTATGGGGACTCGGTTCAGTAACACAAGGAAGAATACTTAGATAATGTTAGCATTTATTTTGCATTTTAATTAGTCCTGCCACTTGTTGACAGACTCTTTTATGAACTGTTTTACTGTGCTCTGGAACTTATTTCCCATGAAAACCCTTAATTAGCTTTCATTAATGTAGGTACAAAAGGACTGAGAGATCCATCAAGTATTCCTTAGGTACTGCCTTCTCTGCCATGCGTTACTTAGCACCTGCTGATTCAAAGGCATCGGGTTGGCTTGGGTTCTCTTGTCTTATGCAAACCCTGTGACCTGCTTCTGTAGCTGTGCTTAGGAGGCAAGGGGCATTTTTTGAACTAGCACACCAGTATGGTGTGGTCCCTTGGTCCCTTGGTGGACTTTCCCTGTGTGGCAGTGAACCACAAATAACATCTGGATCAAGTGATGGAAAGAAAAAACTATTGGAATGGAGTTACTCTTACTGAAAGAAAATATGATCCTGTTGTCTTGTCTTTTAATCAAGCAAAATGCTTCTGACCTGTGGAGAACCTTGCTGGAGTCAGTAATGCCAGACAGACTCTCCCTTAGAAATTGGCATGTGGTGTAATCCCTGAAATGGAAGATTGTTTGAAAGCCAATAGTGCTGGGTTGGGAAGAATAAGTAGTTTAGAAATTGGCAGAAAGATTGAAATTCAGAGAAAACAACAGTAATTTTCAAGGAGGCAAAAAAATGCCAGCTATTATGCTTTTCTCTTTCATAGGGAAACTTGAACTTTGAAAATCCTTCTAGTCTTTATTTTTTGCTTTCTAAAATTTTTTTTTTCACTGGAAAATAACTGCAGCTATTTCTAAAAGGTATATGATTCAGATGAAGCTTTTGGGATTTTAAAACTCTTTATTTACAAGCAAGTTGTTTAAAAGCTTGTCTAATGAGTTTAAGATTTCTTTCTTTAATCCTAATTGATTGCATATTTTGTAATCACTTCCAAGGTGTGCTTGTTCAGCTAAATTAAGACTTTCACTGACTTGCATTCCCTGATAATATTGGTGAAGGGTCAAAATATAAGTTAAAGTGATTAGAACTGGACTGATAGGATATCTTGGAGCAGTTCTCCCAGAAAATGTGAACGCTTCCTACATGTTTGTTATTAGTATTTTTCCTAGAAAGACAGTTAAAAGATGCAAGACAGAATATTGTGGAGGTAAGGGAAATTCTCTCCAGGAATACCATAAAATTTGTCTTCCCTGGGCATCAGCGTAAGCCCAGCTCCTGTTTTTCAACAAGATTCACCTGGTCACAGAATGATTGGAGGGCCTGGACATGACATTTGAAATAGGCTTTTGGCTGGCATTTGACATGAGGTAAACGTTAGTCTGTATACATTTCAGGGAAGAAACCAGGCCCTGTTCCTTTTACATTCAAAGTGATAAAGAAAGCATTCTTTTCACACCTCATAAGTTGATCCTATTTCGCACGTGTTTTATCTGTAATTAACTGTGAATCATTCTTATGGACAGCATGACAAAAACTTGTACTTGGGCAGCCCTGCCTTCTTAGTGCCTTTTTTTTGAGTGTTAACCAGGTTTTTTTGTGTATTCTCCTACTAAATACAGTTTTTGCAATGCATACTTATTTGCATAGGCAATATACTTAAATCTTGTCTATATGAAAAGCTTCTGAAGTATATTTGTGTAGTTTGAGAGTTGCATGATCCCATGATAGAGACGCAGATACACTTGCACCAACAGTTTCAAAAAGGCCTTATTTGAGTATTTATCAATGTAAAGATAACAATGTAAAGATGACAACTTAATAAAGACAGTCTTCTGTAAGACTTGTCGATAAAACTTTTAAACTCGGATAGTAAATTTATCCTTTTGTAAGTGGATACCATGCTGTTTAAGTAAATAGTTCTATAAATATTAAATTTAGACATAAGAAATGTGAATAGTACGATGAGCTGAACTAACAACCTAAATTCTTGTGTGCCTGTCCAAATTGAATGGAAAATGAGACTTTCTGGGCTTTAGTCACCTCTGTTTTTCCAAAAAACTTCACAAGGTAATTGTAACCATATTTAATTGCAATTTGGAGAGAAAGGCATGAAACGCTGAAAGGAATTTTTTTTTTAAATAAAGCTAATACATTTTTGTTTCATAGTTCTACATAGCTGTCTTCTGAGAATACCCCTCTTCTACATTATAAGAACAAAAAAGTTCACGCTTGTTCTCAGAATAACCATTTAGCTCAGCAGTACTTTTCCTATTTTATGTAGGAAATGGATGCTGCCATCTAGAATATTACGAGACAATAATCTAGTTGATTTGAAGCGAGAGAGATTTTCTTGTTCCAAGTAGGTGTCTGTAGAAATGAACTATTATCTTGACTTTGCCTACAAATTTAAAGCTTTACATGGAAGATTCTTTTGCTGAAGATGACATTCACTTTGCAAACGCGGGAGAGAAATAACTTGGATATACTGATCTGTCCCATGTGTTGTATGAGACACGCCAAGATAAAGTTCTGATGTGTGTCAAAAGTGTTTTTAGAGAATTATCTCTTGAATTTCAGGCAGTCTGGAGTCTACCTCTTGCTTTTGCTGTACAAGTAAGACTACATTTAGAAAGGAATGACTTATAAAAAGAACTGTGTCAATGTACCTATTCTTTAGCAAAGATGAGAAGTTTATTGATATTCTTGCTTTGAAATGGGATTAAAGATACTGATAGATTAAAAACTGCTACTGACATGAACATTTCATTGGGACTGCTGGAAGTCATGAGGACTGGGGAACTGTGGGAAACAAGGTTCTTTCTGGTTTATGTGTCTGTGAATGTTTAACCTCAAAGCATAATTTCTGATGGCATCTCAAGAATTAAAAATAGATCCAACAATTGCATTATCTTTTTTCTTCCTTTCTAGTTTGTGGAGATTTGTGTATAAGTATGTGTGAAGGCATGTTGATTGTAGAAATAAAATAAATCACTTTTATATTTAATCTTGAAAGTGCCGAGATCTGTTGTTGTTCACAGGGTCAGGTTTTACAGTTAGTCTTCAGCTCTTTGGAAAGTTCTGTCTTCAATATGCCAAGTTAATTTTTATGTAAGTTAAAGTGAACTTTTATTTAAACACTATTTTCCTCTAATCCTTAATTTGGGAAGAGAAACTGGTTCTTTCATATAAAGTGAAATAAAGTCATACTTGGAAGCATTTAGATTGAACACATGGTCTGTGAAATCTCCAGCTACGCAGCTGTCTCCTTCGCAATACAGGACCCTGGGAACACATCACCTGTGTCCCCTCTGCTGAGCTCCCTGCACCGGCTGCCCCACACTGTAAGGTCTGGGTCAAGTTCTTGCTGTTCTGGTATCTAAAGGTCCTGGTGGAGCTCAGCGCTGCTTGGCTGAGATCGTTTCCCATCTGTGTGTCTGACCGTGACCTCCCATGACTCCTGCATACTACCAGAGCAATTAAATCGTCAGCCGGTAAGGGAGCGTGTGAGTATAGGAAATGGAGCTGTCACAAGAGCTGGAGCTAAACAAAACATGGTGCTCCCAGAAAAGATAAGAGTGACCATGACACCAACCACTTTCAGGGCTAACCACAACCCTTCTTTGACTTTACTTTCCCTAAGGAATAGTTGCTATTGCTGCTTGTGAGTGTGAATCTGTGACAGCACTCTGCATAAACCATACAATGCTTAGGATAAAAAAAAAAAGTGAATAAATGATTAGAAGCTGAGCAAGTATCTGTCTTGAATGTCCCAAAAGGAAGTAATTTATTTGGTATGTTCTTTTTTCTTAGAAAAATGCTTTGTTTTTCTTCTAATTGTGAACAGGGTGGTGGAGACTGTCCAGAGATGAGCATCGGGGCAATCAAGATCGCTCTAGAAATTTCTCTTCCTGGTTCTTTCATCTATGTATTTACTGATGCGCGATCCAAAGATTATAGACTTACCCATGAAGTACTTCAACTCATTCAACAGAAACAATCACAGGTACAGAAGGGATTTACATTCTGAGCTGGTTTCTGTATTTAGTGCCCTGCTTTCTCAATTTTGAAGGGTAAAATTCTTTGTGAGACTTGGTGAAATCCTTTTGCAGAAGGGACCATAATACTGCTGTTCTAGGGAATTTTTTTTTTTTAAACAGAGAGTTAACTCATCTGTTTAAGAAAAAAACTTAAAGGAATATTCCTTTTAATATTGTGAATTAAATAGTGCAATTGACCCTCCTTCTAGTGTATGTATTCTTGGTCATCTTACCACTTATGTGGGTATATTTACATTGGTTTGAAATGAGTATTCTATGAAGTGCAAGTGCTGACAGATGAGTGTTAATTCTAAAGTGATTCTAGTCTTTCTTTTCTTCATTGCTTTTCCCATCAGTAGCGAGTGCAATGTGGCTATCCTTCATGCAGAGTAATTTTATCCCTTGGCATGGGTCCATATTCTTTTACTGTCATGCCTTAATGCTATCTTCACAATGTTTTCCTGAAGTTTACACCATGCGCCAGATGATTTTTATATTTTTTTAAATACAGGTAGTATTTGTGCTGACTGGAGACTGTGATGACAGGGATCATATTGGTTACAAAGTCTATGAAGAAATTGCCTCAACGAGTTCTGGTCAAGTTTTTCACTTGGACAAAAAGCAAGTTAATGAGGTAACTTGACTTGAATTCTGCAATACATAGAGAAAACAAGGCAGGGGCTTATACTCTAAATTTTTAAATGACCTGGTCGTGGGTTAGGGAGAAGAAGGGGAAATTCTAAATGTCCTACTGTTGATATGTGGACTCTCTTCCAGCTTTTCCTTCCTTCTTTTCCACCTGCTATGTATCAGGATGCAATTCTGCAACTTTTTTTTACACTGGGGAAGTGTGAACTGCCATATTGAAACAGAATCTCACCAACTTTCCTCTACCTGTGCCAGAAGGCTTCCAGGAGGACAGCCTTTAAAATAATGAGCAGTTCTGTGCTCTGACCAGCCAGTGGCTTTACTACTCTGAATGAGAGTGCAGTATCAGCTTTAAATGAGCATGTTGTTACTAAGCAAAGGATTGCTAATAAGCCTGGACAAAAATGTTCCTCCCATTACAGACAGATAGGTGTGAACTGGTGGGTTTCCATTGTTCACAAAGTATCTGTGGTAACTTTTTATTTGAGGTTATCGTTTCAATACTTTTGACAGCTCTGCTGACCCACAGCCTTGAATGACTATTTTCTTTGAAAATTCCAGTGAGTCTTGGGCAAAAATGAAATTTCAATAGTGCATGAGAAAATAATTTGGAGAGTTATGAAATCACATGTTAGTTATCTGGGGAGCTGGAATTGTTTATAAATGTTGCAAACATATTTTTTTTTTTTTTTTTACTTCCTGGTATAGGCAATAGCTAAATGAGGTGTTTTTTTTTTTAATAAAGATTTACTTTGGTTTCTTGCTTTTTCTTTCTTTCCTAGAATTTGGACAATGACAAATGTTGGAGATAAACTGCAGTTTTCTACTGTTGTTGCCTAGAAAAATTGGGGATGTTATAAGGTATTGGCAATGATGTGAAGGTGATCAAAAGGAGAAACTTCCTAGAGGATTTATGCTCCAAAAATTAGGCAGGTTAAAAGTCAGAGGAAAAGAAATGAGCTGTTGGGACTGTGCAGTTCCTGGCTGGCATTTGTCTGTTATTTTCATATGAAGGGTAAAACTACTCTCTGACTCCATAAAATCCCTTTATACAGAAAGGATCCTGGTACTGCCAGTGGGAAATGCATTTTGGCAAGACTAATGTTTTAGGATAAATTTTTTGATTGTTTTGTTTTTGTTTTCTGCTCCTTTTGGGAGATAGAAGTGGGCAGAAAAAGCCACTTGTAGGTGCTAGGCAGCACCGTGTTCTTAGGTTGTCACCATGTTTTGTTGTCTCTGTGCCTCTGGTTTCTGATCTTGGCGCTTTGCTGTTCCTAAGAATACCAGCTTCTGCTTGAATGATTAGTCTGTCTTTAAATTTTGAATAAGGTTTTAAGCAGGGGGTTTCAGTAGCCACTTTGACCTTGTTCCCGCTTCATCTCAGCATTTCCTTTGAGCAAATAATGGGCTCCTCATCTGCAGGCTAGAAAGCCCACAGCCTGCACAAGAGCCAGAGATTGATATCAACAAGTGATGACATCAGTAGGTGTTATTCTTGCAGGGTTTTTTCGAGAGGGCGGGAAGAGTGCACTGCTGTATATAATTGCATCTCCTCTCAGTGGCTATAGGCTCCAAGAGATCACCTAGTTAAAAAAAACCAACCAAACATAAAACCCTCTAAATAACTTTCAGAAGTCTTCTACTGAACAATTTGGGTTAAAACCAAAACACTCTGAAATAATTTTAGTGATCATTAACCTTACATAAAGCTGTGTCTGGGCTAAGGGACTATGAAAATGAGTTTACTGAAACACTGCCATCCCAGATAAAACCTTCACTGTGGAAAATCCTGTTTTTAAGGCGCGTATCTACCAATGGGTAGCTGCTAATGAACAGGAGATCTAGTAGTAATCTGCATCAGCTGTTTATGGTATATCCTCCATGGAAGATTCAACAGAAATAAAACTTGTCCTTCTTAATCTGAGTAGTCAATGATGTGTAAAGAATGAAGGTTATAAATGTGAAAACATATTCACCATTTTGGGCCTAGAGACAGCTAATGCTGAATTGTAGATTAGGAAAGAGCTACGAAGTCACTGACTGAATACCCTGCCAAACCAATATCTTGTTTTGTTAAAACATTTTTGATTGTTCTACCCCCAAAAAACCCAAGCAAAACTATTTTTAGTGTAAAGTTTCAAACCATTACTCTCATCCTTGCCCTTTGTGCATTAAGTGGAGAATGAAGCAATATTGTAAGCTAGCTACAAGGAAACACAACAAAACAGTACTTGATACTTATCCAATGCTTGTGTTATCGAGACTAAGAAAACATTGCCTTTTTTTCACTTCTGAAAAATGTTATGATCTCAAATACTACAATTAACTTGCTCAAAATTATTGTTGATTGACAATGTTGTGTTGGGTTCAGTCCAGCAAAGTGTGAAATATGTATCTCCTCTTATTTGCTGAATGAAGTTCTTCTAACAGAATGAGAGGAAGGTCATATTTTGACAAATTTGCCATTGTTTCTATGCATTAGGTTAATAAGAATGTTCTTAAAGTCCAAAGCACAAGTTTTGTTTTTATTATATAAAATTCTTCTAGATTTTTCCTTTATTTGGGGTATCAGGTGTACCATCATCTCCAGAGCTAACTCTGTACTCAGAAACCATGACAGGTTTCTAATAGTAAGAGGTCAAATATGTTTTCATTATATTTAGTAAAATTTTATTAATTATCTTATTCCAGGTCTGTAAGGGAGGAAGAGTCTTTTGAGATCAGAGCCCTTAAAAGGGAAAGGTTTACTGTTCAAATTTTGGATTTGAAGTTCTACTTTTATTAACAACTTGTGAATACTACTGTACTTAACTACAAATTTACTTAACTACAAAGCTGTCTTCAGTTTAAAATTCTTCAAACTGCTCTTTAGTTTTGAGATTTTTATCCTATTGAATCAGTTCTTAAATGAATGTCTTTCCATCTGAAAGAATGGTAGCATTCGTGATTTGTCTCCAGTGTCTTGAAAAGGTTATCGTGCTTGTTTTATCAAAGCATTTAAGTCATGATCTTGAAAGGTGTTTCTTTAGAGTGATTTCCTTGGCTGCAGTGAGGTTGCGTGGATGCTTTTGTAGGCTTAATTTGCAATAATTGCTTGAAATTAAAATGCATTGAGAATACTCATCAACCACGGGTTAAGTTCTGTTAAGAACAGATTCTATATTTTCATAACCATATCCAGTTTTATTTGTATCTTTCCAGAAGGTACTAATTTTAACTTGAACTGAAGTTATATTACACCACACTTACTTATTCCTCTCATGATGGGGGACTGTAAGGAAATTCCTGTAAATGATTCTTATGCCCAAAGGTTTGTACCGATGCCAGAACTGGTGTTAAGATGAATGATGGTGATCAAATGAGTATAAATTTGGTACAGCTTAAAAAGTAGTGGAGATTAATTAGTCATTGGTGGTTCAGATCATGCCTCCAGGTCATTTTGATTGTTTGTGGTAAAAATGAGTCATTACAGTGTCTGAGTTGGACTGATCAGTA
Organism: Syrrhaptes paradoxus; assembly: GCA_013400615.1. Taxonomy (NCBI): domain Eukaryota; kingdom Metazoa; phylum Chordata; class Aves; order Pterocliformes; family Pteroclidae; genus Syrrhaptes; species Syrrhaptes paradoxus. The sequence continues at coordinate 124,321 of VZTO01017049.1, read as the reverse complement.
TGGCTAAAGCCGGGAGTTCACAAGAACTGAGCTAGCGAGTAGTAGTTTTCCATTTCTTTTAGTATTGAAATACTTGATTTTTCTTGTTCTAACCTTCCTGTAAGAAGGGAAAATTTTTCCTAGGCTCCTTAAAAATACAACTTTCTTACCAATTTTTAAAATAAGTAGAAATGGATGTTCCATAGACATTTCCATATACAGAACATTGATGGCAGGAGAACTGAGAATGACTGTGAAAGAGAATGGAGACATGGCGTTGGCTTTGATGGAAAAGGGTGTTGTTGAGTGACTAGGGTGTTGTGAATGAGACTAGAATGAAAAACAGTTTGTAATTTGGGTGAGAAGCCTGTGGATAAAAGTGAGGATGTGAACAAGGGGAGATTAGGAAGGGGACTGAAGACAGGAATAGGACAAGACTGGCAGCAGAATATGTTAAATGGAATGATGCAAAGGGTCATTCTAATGTCTGTAAGTCCAGGTGAATCTGGAATGGAATCCAGTATTCTTCACACTCCTGAATGCTTTGCTGTGAACACAAGTCTTTAAAACCCCCTGGAAAAATATCCTGTTTCTCCTGGCTGTTAGTCCTCACAGAGGATGGCAACCTAGGAGTTACACCTGCATGACTCGGGTTAGTGTTAACGGTCTGTACTGTGTATGAACCAAGCGTATGTTTGGATGATGCTACATGAGGAAGCAATTTTAAATTGTTTGGCTTTGTTAAGAATGTAAAAGGCCCCTCCACTACTTTACAAGAATAACATGAATGTGACAATGTCAAAAGCTCAAAATTACAGCTTAGAATACAGGTTTCTTGCATAGCTCAGTTTATTGCCTTCTCTTCGTCTGCTGTCCCAAGCAGTCAGTATGCATTTTCATGGAAAAAGAAGGAATGGTTTCATGGCAGAGACAGCTGAATGCTGCCTTGGAGAGTATGCTTCTACTCTGAAGATATGTATTGTACAGTGAATGCCAAACAAGGGAGGAAAAAAAAAATAGTTACAGCTGTCCTTTCTCCATTTTATACAGAACTTGGATTCTCTTGAAAAAAATAGGCTGTAATGATGTACATAAGGACTGTCATAAAGCAACTGCGAAAGGATGTTTTAAAGACAGTTGAAAGCAGGCAGGCTTAATTCCTGTGTTGCCTAACTTTGAAGAGCTTGAGATTCAACACTAATTAACTTTTCAGTTGTGTGTTTTTATACATGTAACCAGAGTTTATGTATAATATATGATTTATTTTCATAGTGTAATTTTCACATGCACTGTCTCAGTCATATTTTTACATGTGCATTTAAAAGCGTTATGAGAATATCTTTCTCTTTGGATGGAAGTATGAACCTATGTATGCTTAAGCAAGGAAACAGTTAACTTCAAATCCTGTTGCTTTGACTGTTGGAGAAATGTTCTCCAGACTCAGAATAAACAAATGGGAATAGAGACCACGCTCCATAGATTTTCCAGGTTTCGGTATGCATTCCAAGAAGTGACCTGACAGCGGGGCAGGTTGCAAGAGCAGAAGTCTCTGGAGAAATGTTAGAAATTATTTCTGTATTTGCCCTTCCTCCTTTAATAATATTAATCAAGTCACATATTGGCAGAACCACAAAAGCTGCTGTTGTTTTGGGGGCTCTCTATGAGGGTCCCAAAGGAAAAAAAAAAAATCTACTTCCAAACCAGTGTTACAACAGTACTGCAAACCTCTTTGGAATGACAGGGTTGGGAAATGGATCTCCCAGATTTGCCTATTGAACTTTGGGTAAAAATTTAACTATACGAGCAAGTTACTGCCAGACTTAAGGCAGCTGGGTCATTCTGTTGCCTTCCATTTTCATTTTTGAACTTGAAAAACTCTCAAAACCCAAAGTTGGGTTCCATTCTGAATTTAAGACCCTTACTTGCTCTTAGTAGCTTCTATTTCTGATATATACTTGGGTTAAAAACAATGGTGTTCTTGCTTTCTTTTTTCCAGAAATAGCAGTTGCACAACATAATTCTTCCCTGGGATGATGCACTTATTTTAAGGGCAAATTCTGCTATAAGATGACTCCTAAGTATCCTCAGGGTCATCAGCCAGTCTGCACACGATTCATGAACAGGAATTTTAGCTAAGGTTTGCAGCAGTTGATGTAGTATCTAATACTACATTGCTGTATCTGTTCGCATAACGCTCCTGTGAGATAGAAATGTATTGTTGTACCCCGTCCGGTTAAGGAGCATAATGAGATTAAGGTGGTGTGGCTAATGTGACAGCTTGGCAGTTATGCAAAGTGATTGCACAATCAAAAAATAGAAGAATGAGGACAGAACCCTTGTCAACTTAGTCAATGTTACAATCAAAAGAATCAGAGAGTCTAAAAATCATACTTTATATAACTAGTTCAATATGTATTTATGTAAGGAAATACATTTCCCTACGCCTAAGGTCAGGCATAGTTAGCATGTGTGCTTGAGAGCCCACGTCTAACGTTTAGTGTTGGTTGGACATCCCTGAAGATACTGAGCCATCCCCACTTTGCTTTGTATTCACCATAGGTCAAAATATGAAATGTGCATGCCTTCTCTTCAGAAATATTAGAGATATTTGTAGCCCTACTGATTTTTTGCATCATAGATTTTTAAAAGTGGACAAAGATGTGAAGTCTTATTAATATTTTTTTTTTAATGTAACAAATGGTAGGAGTTACAGAAATGGGAGGTACTTCTTTTAGAGTCCTGGCAGTGATTTGTATATACATCCTCATCTGGCTACCTAGCTGTTGGTATGAAATTAGAAAGACCAAACTCCCATTAAAGGTATACTGGGTGGAAGAGTTCAATCCACCAACCACTGCTTCCTTTGGAAAAATCTGTGCTGACTGGTCTCTGTCACCTTCTAGATCATGTGCCCAGAAAGAATTGTGTGTCATTAATACTAAAAGATAAGCAGAACCAGAAGAACGTCATGATTTGCTTGAAGAGCAGATAAATGTTCTCGTTCAGTAAGATATACAGATAGAAACCTAGTATCCTTGAAATTCCTGTTATACATCTGAGATGAAAGTATGGCAATACTTGTATTTTAATTTTATATCTATTCCATTAGGTAAATTATTGAACTATAGCAGATGAGTAAAGGTGTCTAGAAAGCTCTTGCATAGTGGAATTCCGTTTTCATTAAGAACAAAAAGCAACTTGGTAAAGATTTAAAAAACAAAAGTTCGTGCTAAGTCTCTGTTCTGGACTCAGATTGGATTTTGGTAAATGTTCAAATACTTTTATATTGCCAGAATTTGTTTTCATTGTCTGCAAATTATCTAGTTCCAGAAGGCACCACAAAACTTAGTGTGTACTCAGCCATCCAGTTGAAAATTCCCTTAATTTAAACTCAGCTGGTTTAAATTGATGTCAAAATCCAGGACTGAGAGGTTTTTGGTCTTTGAAGCTGACATTTTGAAGCCTTCTGAAAGCAAAGGGATGTTAAAAATAGGTTTGGGTTTGTGTGGGTTTTTTTTGGTTTTTTTTTTTTTGGCCCTCAATGTGTGTTACTGCTTTAAAGAAACAGGATGCATTAAGTTCACATTTATATGCCAACTCAAACCTTAAATTGGTCTAGTGGGCTAGGATAGTTTTTGAATGAACATTTATTGGTAAAATGAGTCAAAGATGGGAGCAGAGAGAATAGAGTAGAGATGGAGGAAAATGTTACCTTCTCTTGGAAAGAGAATATAGCTAATTCTCAGTGCGGAGATCTTTTTTTAAAGAATCCAGTGATACCAATTTTGGTGGTCTTCTGTTGTGCCAGTACTTTTTTTTTTTATTGTGCATTGGTAGCTGTATGTTAACTGTTCTGTCTCAAATATGTCATCTCTCTCTGACTTTGTTAAGAATTAATTTTATTAACAAACTTTCCCAGCTGTACTGGGAAATGCGTCAAGGAATCACATTTAGTATGCAACTCTGGAAATCAATCAAATCATGGTGGCTTACAGCGTCTGAAATGTGTCATCTTGTGAATGCATACAAACTTATTTCTGGTTTTATGCAGACATATGGATCACGTAGTGGTAGTTCAATCACACTTTAACTTTGACAAAGCAGTGCAGAAGCTAACCCCTTGGACCCATGTTTTCAATTAGTAACGAACTCGGTGAGGCAGCTTAATATGTGCCCTTCAGGTCAGACTTTTGACTGTGTTTGTTTAGTGATGAACTATTCAGTTGTTTTATCATGGAGGCTTAGCTCTGATTTCTGGCAAGACGTATCCTCACCTTGATGAAAACCAGCCTGGTTACATGCAGTGAGCCCTGTGCTGGATTGTCTCAACAAGGAAGCCTGAAGGTAAAGACTTGGTTCCCTTCCACACCCAAAACCAGTTGATGCCTCCTCTCTGCAGAACATGCCCAAGTGATGCTGACAGTCTATGATTTGAGGTGGCTCAGCAGAAGTCGAAACCAAGCATTTTTAGGCCAGATATGTTTCTTCTGTCCAAAGACCAGCAACTTTGCTTAAAATAATCAGAGTAGCGTTGCAGTTGCAAGTATACTGGTTGTTTCAGCAACAGACCTATGACGAGTAGGGGTGCAAAGAAGGCTCTTCTTTTCCCAATGCTATTTGAATTGGGGTTAGTATTTTTGTGCCAGAGTGCTGTCTGAATTGACTTTATGCTTAACTGAAATTGCTTTTTTGTCATTGATAGGGGAAAGGAGTAGAAGAGGATTGGATTCATTTCATTTTCTTTACTGAAAATGCCTCTTCTAGTTCAAAAGTGTTCTTTATTCTTCTCTTAAAGTACACTACACTGTTGTGCATCGTTAAATAACTCTTGCTGGTGTTTCCAGTGATAGGCTACAAGGCCTCATAAAATTTACCTTTGAAAGAAAGTGAGCTTTTGGAACAATTTCCATGGCTCGGCTCTCCTGTCTGCCAAAAAGGATATCTGGAGCTCATATAGGTATTTATTTTGATTAGGTTTTTGTTCTGAAATAAATGGTTGCACGCTGATAAATTTCCCACTGGAGAGCCTTCCCACTTGCCTCCCAAGTCTGTAGAAGTAACATGGTTCTGCAGCGGCTGGAAGCGAGCTATGCTGTATGAAAGCAAGATTTGTTTAAAGGAAATTAATACAGTGTAGTAGACTAATAAGAAATGTAATTAGGGAAAAAAACCTGTAACAAATGAAAAAAGTTTCAAAGCTGGAACAACCTGTCTTCTTTTGACGAAGTTGTGTGCTATGGGTTTTGGTGACTGTGGTTTGAGACATCTTCCCCCTCTTTGATGTGGTGTTTTCAATCCAAATCCTTTTAACAATTCTATGATTCTAATGATCTGGCTTGTGGCATGACCCCGGAAACAGGTAGGGGCAGTGAACTTTGGGAATGAGAACGAGCAGTTGGAAGGAGGGAAGAGAGGAATTCTTTATGCTGGTTTCATCTCATGTTTTTCTTCATGTACCTGTAGTCCTGAACTAAAATGTACAAAAAGAACGTATAAAACCTGGGCACCCTGAGGAAGTAACCAATGGCAAGGTGATAATTGGGCTCCAGGTGCATTTTATAATCACTGTGACTGCTGTTAGGCATTGTTTTATATCTTTTGGTAAGAGCTGCTGGAATAGTGTCATTGGCAGTAATCTGCTTTCAAGATGCATTTTCCTCATTGCAGTTGCTGTCGAAAGTCAACAAAGTGCCTTGGGATCACTAGGATCGTGTATGCATGTGTGCTCTCAATTAGTAATTTTATCATTATAATTCTAACGAACTTAGATCACCTCTCATGCACCATAGGAATGGGTTAGAGACGTCTTGAACAGGTATCTTGTGTTGGTTGGTGTGTAGAGATGGTTTGTAAGCTTCAGTAGTGCTTACAGACTGAGCTAGGTAGAATTGCATATTCTTCCCATCTGTGTTTCCTATTCTAGCTTATTTTCCCAGTGAAATAATGGTTTTAATAGAAAACTGCACAAATTATAGATAATCTTCTCTCATGAGGCTAGAGTATCAGAGTGAGCTAAGCTACTGAAGGCTTGGACCTTCTAACTTTCCAAGCATGAGTAGTAAGCACAGAACTGGTCCAGGAGTGCTGGCTGGGTGGGTTGCCATCTCCACCCTGCTGGTTGCTGCAGTTGCTGCTCTGGAACAGGCATGTCAGGCTGATGGTCACGAGTCGGAGATGAGGTAACAATCACTAGGAGCCCCCAAAAATGTGTCGTGGAAGCTAAAAATGTTACCTAATTTTGGTTGTGTTTGGGTTTTTTTTTAAAGCAATTTGTGGATAACAGACTTTTTTTTCCCCATTGTAACTATGTTAAATGGCATTTTACCATTTTTTTCAGGTATTAGTATTAACCCTTCTGAGCTTATGAAAGAATTTTGCGTATAAATAACCAGTGTAGTTCTAATTCTTGTAGATATTGGCAAAGCTTCTCCAATGATGCTTTACCTTGTGGCTTGTTTTATTTTGCTTAAGTCTTTTGAAAGTAGTTTAAGCTAGACTGAGAAATTCCTTTCTTCTGAAATTCATATAGGTTCATGAAATTTTACAATTCATTTAAAAACTTACCTGTGGAGCTAAGATCCTGGAGTGAAATGAAAATCTTTCCATATACCTAGTACAAAAAAGTGATGTACTCATCTCAATATAGCATGAGTAGAGCAGATTGAAGTTTCCTTTGGAAGCATTTTTGGACCAAAATGTATTATTTCTAAAGGTAAAACTTAAAATAAGCTGGAGCTTTTTGAAGCCTTGTGATTCCTGTTCCAGGCTTGTCTAAAGTAAACAGAGTTGCTGAATAGCTGGTGTCACTAGCTGTTGCAGAAACCATATTTCTCTCTTGGGTCCCATTACTTCAGGGGTTTTGATTAGTATAGTTAATTTTACTGTGATTTTTGTATGTTCTTTTGAAAGTGTGCCTAAGTACCTTATGTATGCAGACCCTTGTGGAGAGGGCACATGGCACTGCTGTTACATGGTCAATGCTGTTTCACTTCACATTGTGTTGGGAGCATTCAACATGCCTCAGGTGAGGCATTACTAATAGTGGAGGGATAATAATTTGTGAAAAAATGCCCTCACTGTCTCAAATGCATTTGGAATTATGCCCTTCACTTATTTAAACTCCTTTCACATTTGCACAAAGGTTGGTGGGCATTCAAAGTATAAGAACAAACACACTTTTATTTAAAACAGGCTAGAATGTGGTTTCTGTCACAAAGTTGTTTCACAGAACCGTATGATATAACCCATTTATTTATGGAGAAAAAGTATGCAATTTATGCCCGACAAGACAAGGAAATTAGGCTCTTTTGTGCTAGTGTGTTGAATTGTATCTGAGAGCTAAGGACTTACTCTTGAGCCCTCCGTGGCTGACAGATGGCAGGTCCAGGTTAGTTTATTGTTGGTTTCCAAGTCTTGTGCACTGACTGGTTGAACTGGCATAATCCAACGCTCCTTTAAAAGATGCTTCTGAATGCCGCCATGGTTAACTGTAACCTAAAATCATGGTTCAGTATTACTGCGAATCATGTTCATAATGTTACACAAAACCAATATTGCTTCATTGGCATTAAAAAAAAAAATACACTGCAGCTCTGTGACGTGCAGAGCTGATGTAGTATAATTTATTTTGACAGGCCTTGTGTGTTTTTGGGGGAGGTGGGGTTTTCTGTCTGTGGTGGGTTAGCCTTGGCTAACAGCCGAGCTCCCACTCAGCCACTCACTCACTCCCTGCCAGCCGGGCAGGGGAGAACATGGAGGAATGGCGTGAGAAAGCTGCTGGGTCAAGATAAAGACAGGGAAATCGCTTACCAGTCACTGCTGAGGGCAAAGCAAACTCCACTTAAGGAAAATTAATTTGTTGTCAATTAAAATAGATATTTAATTGCTCATTCAGGTAATGGGAAACTAAGGCAAGGATGAATGACTTTCCTGCCCCTTCCCAAGCTTGCTTTCCTCCCAGCTCCTCCTCCCCCCTCAGTGCCACAGCACCTAGGGGTTTCTCTGCTGCTCCTTCCTCCTCACACTCTTCCTCTCCTTTGCTGTGGTCTCTCCCACGGGATGCAGTCCTGTCAGGCAAAATCTGCTCTGGTGTGGGGTCCTCTGTGGGCTGCAGGGAAGCGCCTGTGCCAGCCATGTCCTCAGGCTGCGGGGAGGGGGATCTCTGCTCCTCCCTGCCCTCCTTCTCTCACCTGTTTCTCACACAGTTTTTGCTCGCCCCTCACTGCCTAGGCAGCCTTTTGCCCTTTCTCACACATTTACACAGCGGTGCCGCCAGCATGGCTGAGGCTGTGGTGGGGCTGTTGTGGAACCGGCTGGGACCGGCCGTGTCCAGCACGGGGCAGCCCCTGGTCTCCCCTCAGAGAGGCCGCCCTGCTGCCAGCACCTTGCCATTGAGGCCAAATACGGGGATAAATCAGGTGACAGAAACAAATTTTATGGTGATTTCATCTGCCTGTGTTATTCTAATTTTATGCTTGGGCAAAATATAATCTCATCTCCTCTTGCCTACCACAGACCTGAGGTAAACCCTGTACGAGGCGCTCTGGGAAATGCGGCATTGCTGGCGTCACGCCATGTCTGTCAGTCCGGGTCGTGCCAGTGCTGCTGGGGGGTCTGAGAGCGCTCAGCTCCAGAGTCAGCAGGAGCTGACAGAGGCAGACCTAAGACTCTGTCTGGGTTTTGGCTATTTTTTGTTATTTTCTCTGGAAATAGGTGGTAATGTAGAGCTCTGCTTTGCTGCCTTTTTTTTTTTTAAATTTGATAATCATTGGTTGAAAATGTTTAAAGTTAAGGACTGTAGTTCTGTAAGGCACAAATTTGGTTTTGGTCACAAGAATTTATCTTCTATAACATTGTCCTCCTCTGTTCTGACCTGTATGCTGTGCCTAATAGTAATTTGTATTAGGTCTTTTTGGGAAAAAGAAATGAAAAAGTCCACAGATGGCAATTATTCAGTACATCTGGATGAGGGAATTTTCCTTCTTGCTTCAGGCCATTACTGATTAGTTGATGACCAGAAATATGCATAGATTTGTATCCCTAATTCCTTTTTAAAAGTGTGTGATTGTTGTATAGAGGCATATCTAGCTCTGTTTCTGTCTGCCTTTAAACATCTGCTGATCACGGCTTCAGTATTATCTTCTGTTAACATTGCATGCCTTTTAAGTATTAACATTTTTTAAAATATATTTTCCCTAATGTGGCAAATAAGGCTATTTGCTTCAGAATTGATAACTGCACTCGTAAGGCAAAATTGTTTTGGTCGTTGTTTTTCCAGGCTGTCTGTTTCGTCATATCATGTATATTGATTCTTACATTGAACAGCAGAGACTGAAGCAAGTGCTAAAGTTTCTTTCTCTAATCCTGTGCTCTTGAGTGTTCCTGATGCAATCTGAAATCCTGCTTGTGCTGTCTCCAGAATATCTTTGTTGAAATGGATGCGTTGCACGATTGTGTTAGGCGAGCCCTTTACCACTGTGTTTGCTCAGGATGATGTGGTAGCTGCGTGTCATTGGGCAATAGGATCATAGGTGAAAGCAGTGATCTTCTGTTGTGGTAGAAGTTAACATGGAATCTCTATGAGACAGTAGAGACAGTATTTCAGCAGAAAATATTTCAATAGCAAATACTATTGACAGTATAATATGAATGTTATTGTCTCTTCTAGGTGTTAAAATGGGTTGAAGAAGCAGTTCAAGCCTCCAAAGTGCATCTCTTGTCCACAGACCATTTGACCATGGCTGTAAATACTTGGCAGATCCCTTTTGATCCAAGTCTGAAAGAGGTTACAGTGTCCTTGAGTGGCTCTTCTCCAGCAATTGAAATTCATGATCCATTAGGTAAAGTAGTTTATACCTTCTTTTGGAACAGCAAAAAAAGTGAATGAAAATGACAAATCATTTCTACTGTCTCCAATAGGGAAGGCCGTATTTGTGATTTATAAATGTCTTCACATTCTGAAAGCCACTATCAGGATTTTGGGATATTTTCAAATTTTATTTCATTTTAAAAATACACAATCTTTAGATACGTGCACTTCTGATATTTAAATTGTTCCCAAGGTTTCATTTTTCTCACTCAGAGGAAACTGGAAATCCTGTTCTGACCTTCTGACCACCTCGTTTCACCTCCATCTACTTCCTTAGTGTTTGTCCTTGCATTCCAAATTTCTGGAGACTTTTTTTTTCATGTATTTATATAGTCACTGGACTGTCATTATACATGATGGTTGTTTTTTATGTGGTGAAAGGTAAACTAAGGTCTGGATTCTCTGAACTATGAGAGCACTCGGAATCAAACCCTGTCTCATGTACCCATCTTTAGCTGAACAGCGTGCGATGGAGAATGCAATGTTGGATTTGGATACTAATGTGTAATTTAAGATATTTTTAACAAATCTACTGTTCATTATTATGTGAATGCCTTAGGAACCTGGAAGAGCATTCCAGAAATAAGTTCATATTATACTTTGTGTTCTCTGAATGACTTTTGGCTAAGAATATAGCCCAAGTTTTAGTATCTTGGAAATATTTTATGCACAGGATGGGTTCCCTGCAATATAATCTGGTCTGTCCTCCACTGAGGCATTCTTCTTTGTTTACAGGAAATAAATTTGCTCAGAGTGTCTCTTCAAACTGTGGTGACACACAATCCTGGCCGCAAGTGTCAGGCTTAGCTGAAGCTTTGACCCCATCTATATGTTTTCCTTTCTCATAGGTCAGCTCCATGCATCTAAATCCACATCGTTTCACTGAAGTTAGTCAAGGCATGCCTGATAAGTTCTTAAAAAATTGACATGGGATGTCCCATTCTCAACTTCACCTTTCCCTTTAGTGCTCTGAAAGAGTGAGATGTCTTTAGTGCTGATGGTACTTCATAGTCAGCCTTGAGGGGGCAAAATGCCTCTATAGAGAACCAGTTCTTGCATACAACCATCCATACATATGCATAGGTGTACGTATAAAGTGTGGTATGGTGCAGTATGAAAACTGGCACTATTTTACTGATGGCTGTGGTATCTAACAGGCCACATTCCCTGTGAGGATCTCGCATTCATTCCCATCCTTAGTCCCATACTAATTCTCCTCTGCCAGGAGAATCTGGTTTATCAGATTTTTACTTGTGGAGTTTATCCTGTCTGAAATAGTTCTAGAGGATGGAAGACTGAGTGGGCTGGTAGCTGGTGGGTAGGTTAGGGTAGGTCTCTTACAAGTTTCCCACAGCTTTGTATTGTTGCAGGCTGTATTAAATCCCCCAAGTGAATGAAAAATTGAAAATAAATTAGCATGTTCAGTGTTCTGGCAAAGAATTACAGGAAATTTTGACTGTTGTAAATGTCATTGACTGCTAAGTAGTGAATAAGTCGAGGATCAAATATGCATCAGTAGAGAACAGTATTGTATTTACTTTTTTTTTTTTTAGGAAATGCTGCAGTTACTCAGTACTGTATTTACTCCCTGTTTTTTTTCAGGCAAGCAGATCAGTAAAGGATCAGGACTGAATGAATTGCTGAATATCCACAACTCTGCAAAGGTAGTAAATGTCAAAGATCCAGAGCCTGGAACGTGGACAATTAAGGTAAAGCTATTGCAGAAACCATTTTTCAGATGTTACTATCTTAAGTACAATCCTTAGGTCATCCTTTTCCTTTGGACAGCAAAAGGATGAAGTGAGCAGTGAATTTTTGGAGTCTATTGAGCAGATACTTTGTAGAGAGCGTGGGCACAGAGGGCCTTTTCTGGGTATAGCATGTTTGGAGGACTGGGAGAGGGAGATGATGGGCACTTTGCAGGTCAGAGATTTCATTAGCGGGTTCACAAAGGCAATGAATCTACATTTAATGCAAACTCCTTATCAGTAAATTATTTAAATGCTACAGTATCTAAATAAATTTGTTCATGTGAGTGCTATCCTAGCACATACAGTTACAGAATGGACCCTAAAGGATTTGGAAGTGTGAAGATCAACATGATTAGCAGTAATAACAAAAAAGGATCACTAAGAGTTTGCTGAAATGATCTTCTTGGAACTGACTGTAGCAACTTCATGTGACCCCTTGATCAAGCTACCTGGACCAAAGATTCCTGCTCCCACAACAGTCTGTGGAAAGTTCCCCAAGTGTTTGGCTGAAGGCTCCTTACACTGAGCATGGTCAATGTGCCCTGACACAGATGAAGAGCAATCATGCCAGCTAGTTCTGAGCATTGTAGCGAGCAACCAGCTCCTAGCTAGTGGTACATTAACATCCTTGCTTCTGAAAGGAAAGAACAAAATGTCTCTGTGATGAAAGGGCTGCTTAGAAGGATGGCTTTATGGGATTTTCCCTGGGTGACAGTGCTAGTTTAGCTGGTTGCTGTTGGCCATGTGTTCTGGTGAGTGCCATGTTGTGGTTGTGAGGCATGTGGTGAGCAAAGGGTGTAAACGCAGTAACCTCCAACAGCACTTATGACCTGTTGCTGCACAAAGAACTGGGGGCTGTGAACAGAAGCCAGTGTAGCTGAAATCTTTACTGTTTATAGATCAATAAATGTATATATAAAATAGGTGTAAATTAGGAAGAGAAAGTGGTAGACTAGCCTTAATCCCTACTTTAGCGGGGATTCAAGTTAACACAGTCTATCAGGCCAAAAATTGCTTACCTGAAACCATAATAAGGAAAAGGGCAGTCTTACTGTAACACAGTAAACTGGAAGATGAAGCTTAGGACTTGGCTAGATTTACAGAAATGTGTGTATTCATAATTTTGTGTTGTAATGTGTCCATTATGTCATTTTAATCAACTGTTCAAAATGTAATTGCACCGAATGTGAATAGAATGTTAACACTTTAAGGACTGAACTATGGATAAGATAGTATTTATATAAACTTCAGAAGTAGCCCCAACATTGTTCTTATGTCTAGATGCTGAAGCTTCAAAACACTTGAAATGTGTTTGCTAACAAATGACATCCCCCCTACCACACCTTAAAAATCTGTGCAAGGCTTAACTGTTTATGTAGAAACCACAATATTTAACTCTGTTTTGTGGACAGATTATCTTCAAACGGTAAAGTCAAATCTGTTCCTTGAGCTAGTTCATGGGGGGCAGCAGGTTGTATGTGCTTAGAGTGGGGGAGAGGAAGGGAGGTATAACGAACTGTAAGGTTTTTTACATCATCTTCTCAATTCTGTTGTGTAACTCTGCCCTAGACTGACTCATGCTTTATCTTGTGTACTTCTTGACCTAGGTAGAACAGCACGATCCCAGCTTTCATAAATTGATGTGGAAACAATCATACTGGTATAGGTCCCTTCCAACTGAACTATTCTGTTCTATAAGCGTAAATACTGTGTTGTCATTTTTGGAGGGGAATTCATCCATGTAAGATACCTTTATAGCCAAGTTCACAATGAGGTGTGCATGATGCATGCTGTGCATTGTCCACACCATAAACGCAGAGGTAGTTTGAAAGGGATTATGAATTCACGTACAGCACTGTGGGCAGCTATTGATCCTGCTGCAGAACTGGAACTAGAAAAAGCATGTTGAGCTCAGCAGCTCTATAGAGAATTGTTTGAATGTCAGTCTATGCTGCCAGGACCAGAAATGCTGAAAAACTTTGTACAGAGACACCCTGGTGGTCTGCAGTTTGGGTCCAGCTGGACTTAAACACTAGACAGATCGGGTACTGAGAACTTTTCCTATGGTCAATGCATTAGTATTCACTCTGTAGCTTGTTGGAGTCTTGTAGGTTAAGCATGTGGTAAACATTCAGTGCCCTACAACACAGAGAAGCAGGGTGCAGAAAAAGCAAAAGCCCTGTGTGATCTCTTCCTGGCCCTGCATGACTGTTGCTAAGCTGATGCCTTTTTGGATGTGAGCTGAGCCATGTGGAACCACTTGTGTATGTCTACACTGTGTTGCCCAAATTTCTGGATTCCAGGAATTGCTGACAGAGGAGGTTGCCACTCTTACAGGCTCAATGTGCAACACCCTTCAGAGCTAATAAGCTCTCCTAAAGCCGAGGCTGGCACTCAGCATGGTGCAAACTGCCAAGTGGCTCAGCTGGAAGGAGGCCAGCATGCTCAGTGAGATGCAAACCAGTCCTGGCCAAAGCATCAGGCTGCTCCTGCAGTGAGGGTTTGTAAGTTTTTTTGGGTTTGTTTTTCTAAGCTCAGCATAATGCTATCTCCAATTCTGTGGAGAATAAAGTGTTCAAATTTACATACTTTGTGTTTAAAAAAAAAAGGAAAAAAGTATTGAATATAGTTGAAATATTTTAATTACTGTAACTTTTACAAGCAAACCAGGTCTTAATTAGGTTTGTGCAAAGAGCTTATACAGGTACTGGTCACCAAAAGTACAGAAAGTTACCATTTTGGTATGATAACAAATGACAACACTGAGCTAAACAGTATTAGCTGCTACTAAATCAATTGAAGAGTGATCAGTCCAAGAAGATCCCATCTTAATCCACAAACAATTGTTAATGTTGTTTCAGTGCTCGGTGAAGTCTTTAAATCACAGGTTTGAGTAATATAAAATGCAGTAAGCAATGCAGTTGCCTCCTGTGCTGCAGGACATCCCTGGTTGCCTTCAGCTACTTCAGTTATGAGGACATCAAATCTGTGCATATATGTGTATTTTATAAAATGGTTTTCCTTCCAGGTCTGCTACAGTACCCTTGGTTTATGAGATGACTGGAGTCTTGTCAAAGAGCAATGACATGAGATGAGCACATGGCTCCTCTCTCCATAGTGTATCGGCAAACAGTACAGTTTTTGTGTAGAAGGATGCATGCTTCTTCAGAAAGCTGGTCCTGCTGTTGCATGTGTTCTCTGCACCTCAGAGCTAGCTGTGAGACTAAATTGTTCTGCTGGCCCTACTGCTGAGATACCTACCAAGAGATGGGCCTCAACAGGAACAGCCTAACTTGTTTAGTAGAAGAGGGAGCATAAGTTTGCTTTTCTGAATCCCTCCCACAAAGACCTGTCCCATGGACTCCTCTTTGGAGCACTTTGGGAGGCATCCAGCATCTTGCAAATAGCAGTTACCTGCAAGCTCCAGGACAGCAGCACTGGAAGGCAGTTGTATCCAATTACTCCGTAAAGGCCCTGCCTGCCGTGTGTTTTCAGCTGCAAAGGCTGGTGAGTGATGGAGGTGAGTCAGTGGAGGAGAGGCCATCAGCTGCTGTTTTGTTCTGTTAATCATTAGGCCAAACATTTTTCAGCTGAGCAAATGCCACAAAAACCTTCCCTGCTGCTTAGAGTTAAATGATCATCTGTGTGACTGAGAAAAGGAAAGGAAAAGCAGTGAGAAATCAGCAGAAAAAGTTGGCTGTTCTTGTGATCAGGACAGATTTTTAATGACTCGGTGGTTGTTATTTGCTTGCACCCTTAGAGCCAAATGCAGCTGGTTCAATGGAGTGTAATGAGAAACTAGTCCAGAGTAATTTCTACTGAATGCGCACATTCCTTAAAGCCTAATTCAGCTGCGTATCTCCATCACTGTCAGTATCCATACATAAACATAACTGTGCAATTAAAAAATTATTTAGCCATTGTAGCTTGATCTGTTGTGTTAAAATGAAGAGTCTGTTTTACAAAAACCCCTATGTTTTTCATACATTTGTTTATAGATACTTGCATTTTGAGCAATTCCGTTTTGTGTTGTTTGCAAGACAGAAAAGCGTTTTTTCCTGACATCTGTGACAAATATGTGTTTGCTCTTTTTATTGTACTCATCCAGTCTGGGAGGAGAAACACTAATATGCAATACCAGTGATACATGTTAAACTGCAAATAATTAAAAGGAACTTCACAAAGATACCGATTGGAAAACAATCCTTAGGCATAAAAGTTATTCTTAGGTTTGCCTAAGACCGCCAGCTCCTAGGCGTGACAATGGTAGTTGCATTTGTTGCTACTAGTAAATGGTAAAATTTTATAAGGTTGTTCTAGTCTTAAAAGTTCAGAATTGTCCGAAGGTTTGAACAATTCATAAAGAGAAATAATTTCCCAGTGCATTTTTCTATGGCTTATGTACTCGGCTTTAGTCAGTGGCTTGTTTTGTTTGCAGCAAGACTTTAAGACTGTGACTGAAGACTTAAACTTTGTGAAAAGTTTATTTGCACCATAAATTCCTTATGCAGATGCATAAAGCTAGAAGAAGAAAACTTTGTCACTGAGTTTGTCTAATGAAATTTTAACTGCCAATTAGCGCTTGATAACATGAGTTGTTTGGCACACTTAAATATTTCTTTGTATTGTTAACAGCTGGTTTCTATAAAAAAGGCTTTAGTAGTGATTTTTCTGAGGTGAAAGGCTAAGCAAATAGAAGCAAGTAGAGGCTGTTTTAATCAGATAGACATCAATTTGTCATAGTGTCTAAATGGCTGTCCCTAGGCAGCTGGTTATAAGAAGCAACTGTTTAATTCAATATTCACATGCAGTTGTATCAGAGGTGGCTACTAACCAGAAGGAATTATGTATTTGAGAATGGATCAGATAATACTCTCTAGATAGATAAAGCTCAGTGGAATTATTTCATTTTAATACTGGTTTTCTTTCACATTGCAAGTCTTGTGTGCTGTATCGAACAAAAACTTGGAGTAGGTTCTACTGACTGTGGATTTTGTCTTGGCATAACATAGCTTAGATATCGCTCTTCACAGCCTTTTGAATCTTTATTTCTTCCTGCTGTTCTGGTTGAAATTGTCCATGGGTTTGTCATTGTTAAGTCTGTCAAAAATCTAACTCCATGCTCAGTGCAGTGCAGCAGTGGGTTTTTTGGGTGTGGTGTTTGTTTTTTTTTTCTTCTTCTTTCTAACACCTGAAGGGTGTGGACGTAGGTGAGGACAAAAAGCCTTGAGTTCCTGTGCACTCTTGACAAGCAGCTGTTGTCCTTTTCTTTCTCAGCATAGAATGATAGAAAGTAACTTAAGAGAAATCAAAATAATTGTAAGGTTGAGGACTTGTATAAAAGCAACTGTACCCTCAAACAACATAAAGTTAAGGCTTTTCAGGAGTGGGTGAATAGGTGGGGGTGGTTTGTGATTTGGTTTTGCTGATTTGACCAGAATGATAATGTGGGGGTGGAGAGTAGAGGTGTGAAGTACCTCTGCATCCTCAGTTTTCCCACTGAGGCTGTGGCTGGGAAAGAGAAGAACGTTTAATATGCAGTATTGATGGAGGTTGGTCTGTACTTGCCACTTGTCTCGGGATAAGCAGGGCCTATGTCTTTTGCATATGCTTCGTGGGTCAAATTGGTTTTGTGTATATTTAAAAAGGGAGCTTACTAATAAATAAGGTAAGGTAAATTATCATAGCACTGGAAGTAAATAGCTTATATATACTATCAGCACAAATTCTACACTGATTTTTCTGTTGACTTGTGTGTTGTGTACTATTTTTCACTTTACAATGGTCAAAATTTGAGCTTCCAGTCTCACATTACAGTCACTGGCATGTGACAAGTAACTGTTGATCCTGTGTGTTTATTGTGATTTACGTCTGAGACAAATTGGCTCTTCTTTGCTGATACTACAGTTGTAGAGTCCAGTATCTAAAAGTAAAGCTTTATTAAAGGCATTTTTACTTAGAATTTTTTGGCATAAGCCTCCTTTCTGTCTTGTTTTTAATGAAAGCTGAAGTCTTTCTGTTTAACTCGGTGGATGTATCAGAAACTCTGCAATTCCTGAAATGCTAGTTATGTACATGCTCTTTCACCCTGTTGCTTTTTCAGACCTCGAGCAGTGGAAGGCACTCTGTTCGGATCACAGGTCTCAGCACTATTGACTTTCGAGCTGGGTTTTCTAGGAAGCCAACATTAGACTTCAAAAAAACATCCAGCAGGCCAGTGCAAGGTTCGTTTCCATTTTATTCCATGCTAAGCAATAACACTTCTTGGGCCCCCAGAATCATGTAGAGCTCTACAGTGGTCTCTCTGCTGCATTTAGTAATAAGTTTGGGGCTGCTCTTGGTCGGTTCTTGGGCCTTGAATGTGTGAGAGCAGCCAGTGTTCCTGTTTTATCATACCATGCCATTTTTTCATATTAGCTTTTTTTTTTACATCACATAAATCCAGATATATTTAGCTATAAAATATCTCAAAATTGTACTCTTTCTGGTACTTTTGGAGCTTCAGAAAAAGCCTTTGTCTCTGGGGCATGGTGAGGAGTTAATAAAGAGGCTGCTATTTCAGAAACACCTGTTGGAAATCAGGAATTTAAACCCTAATCAGTGTTATGTCTCCTGGCAGCTAATAAGCAGAGCACAGCTAGCACAACTTGTTTTTTTGCTACTTAGTAAGCAAGGGGTGAAATGGAATGGTGCATTGATGGGTTAGTGGGGCATACATGTGGAATTTAACCTTTTCCTTTAAAATTATTTTTTCCACTTAAAATAGCACTTTTCTGTTTTTCTAGGGATTCCTACCTTTGTGCTACTGAATACCACAGGGATCTTTCTTCCAGCTAGAGTAGACCGACTGGAACTTCTGAGTATTACAGGGGAACTTCTTAAGACCTTGCCTGTGAAATACTATCCTGACAGAAAGCCCTATGGACTATGGAATATTTCTGACTTCATTCCACCAGATGAAGCTTTTTTTGTTAAAATAATGGGCTATGACAAGGACGATTATCTTTTTCAGAGAGTTTCAAGCGTTTCATTTTCTAGTATTACTCCTGGTAAGAGATTTTAACTTGAATTGAATGTGTATTTGTCGTAACTGAATCAGTTAAAACTGGTATCTAATTTTTTTTTTAACTTACACAAGTATTTTCTGTGCTGTTTCCTTCCAAAGTTCTATCTCTAGATAATGATGGACAACTTAATGTTATTATCTACTAAGTATAACTTTGTCAGAAATTGAAATTCTTTTTATTAAAAGGAAAAAATAAGATATATGTTAGGAGCTGTTAATAATCTTATGGGGAATATTTGCTTTCTTCAGATGCTCCAAAAGTTACAATGCCCACCAAGACTCCAGGATATTACTTACAGCCAGGGTCTGTTCCTTGCCATGTAGAAAGTCTTATACCTTTTACTCAGCGTTTCACTAAAAATGGAGTAAAACTAGGAGTGGATCAGTTCTTCAAGTAAGTAGTGACCTTTTTTTCCCCTGTACTGTTTTATTTCCTATTTATATCCTATGCTTTCCATTTATTATTTGCTATGATACAGCACTTATATCCTGTTACTTCCATTCTATGATTTTGAGAATATACATTAGGGAGCCTGTATTCTATGGAGAGATTTATTTTTTATATGCATGTTTCAGGGGGGTGTATGCTCTGGATAGGTGATGAGATTCTATGGTTGTGGCCAAAATCCCCCTCAAATGTGTACTCTGAAATAATGATAAACTAGGTTTAAAGTCTAGAAGGCAAATGCTTTTCATTTGTATTTTAAAAGTTACGTAAAGTAGATTGGTAACTAGCTTTTTTTCTGGACACCCCCCTACCCTCCATGATACACAAATGATTATGGAACGTATATTAATTTTCTTTATTTTTAATGGCCTTTTGTGGATGCCCTAGAAGTATGTTCTATGACTCACCCTAGAAAATTTTCTTCTTCAGAAAATCTCTCAAATAGGAAAACTTATACTGAATACACCAGAAGGCTCTTCAGATTTCTTTATAGCAAATGGATTGTGTATTCTTTCTCTGTAGAGTGAGATAAGAATATAAATTAATATGAATATATATAAATTATAAATGAATTAAAATACTCATAAAGTCTATCTTGTAATTCTGGTAGTTGAAAACCAAAGGGAAGTATGTACTAGAAAACAGAGTTAGCCTCTTGTAAAGCCTGAAGCACCTCAGGAGTAGATGAAAGGCTAAGTTAATATTCAATAGCATAGAATCATAGAATGGTTTGGGTTGGAAAGGACCTTAGAGATCATCTTGTTCCAACCCCCTGCCATGGGCAGGGACACCTCCCACTAGCCCAGGTTGCTCAGAGCCTCATCCAGCCTGGCCTTGAACCCCTCCAGGGATGGGGCATCCACAGCTTCTTTGGGCAACCTGGGCCACTGCCTCACCACCTGCACAAGAAAACATTTCTTCCTAATATCTAGTCTAAATCAGCCCCCTTCCAGTTTAAATGGAATGTACATGACTACCAAAATAAATGCATTCTGAAGCTCCTTTGTACACTGTTGGCAGTGTGAAATGCTGCAGCTCTTTTTTTTTTTTTCATTTATGAGGTGCCATTTACATTTAGTCAGCGCTGTCACATACTTTAGCAGCTGTGTAATTTTTTCTGTTCTTTAGTTATCAAACCACACACTTCTACTCCTTCCTTTTCACATATCCAGCACCTTTATGATTGGTCTTCATTTTTCATTTTTGTATTACAGACTAGATGAATGAACAGATCATCTAAGTTAATGTAACAAAAGATACCTCAAACCAAATATTGTTGATTGCAGTTAAATAGGATGTAATTAGTCTTGGCTTGTCTGCATTTTATTAGTAGTGAAGTTCCATAGAGGATTTGTTCAGTTTACTAGTTTAAAGCAGATTTGAGCTGTATTATTACTCTGCATTGAATGAGTTTGAGTTTTGTTTTTGTGACAAGATGTCATCTTTACTCAATTTCTTTTTAATACTTATTTCAAAAGTAAATGGTTTCTAAGTTGAATATTGTAGTTCTAGCATGACAGTTGTCTGTGTGAAGTTATTGTTAGAATCAATATAGGGGAAGTATTCTTGAAGCGAACATACTACAAACATTGTTTTATTTTACTTTGATTCCAGAGGTACCATCAACCATGATAATAATTCCTAATTTTAAATGAGTAACATGTAGGAAAAAGAAATTTCTCTAAAATTGCAACAGCCTTGTTTTTCTAGATTTCTACATCCTGTGTGGGTCTAGTAAGAAAATTTGGATTTTGATTAATATCCTAATGCATTTCTCACAAGTCTGATTTAGGAGACCAAGAACAGTGGTTAAGGACCTCATTCCAGTGGGAACTGAGTACTAATGTGTCTTTAAATGCTATTCTGTATTATAAATGGCAGATCCCACCAACCCTGCAAAAGGCAGAATCAGCAAAAATAACATGGAAATTCTGGCAAGAAAGGCCACTTAGTTAATCAAAATAATAATCATAATAATTAAAAAAACCTCACTCTGAATCAACTGATACTTGTGGCTGTTAGTTAAGTCTAGTATCTGATTTGCTGATCCATGCAGAATATATCCCTCCAAACAGTGTTAACTAGTGTGGTACGAGTGAATCTTGGGTTTTAGTTCATTTGTGTGTGCCACAGCCTTCTGCTGGTAACTTCCCAAGTGAAAAAGTGATGTGAAGTGTGGTTGTTTGTGGGGACCGATTAGGTTAGGTACAATGTGACTGCCACTGTGCTCTCTGCCAGTGTTTCTACAGTAACTAATAATCAGGATGTGTTTTAGTCTTCTGATTTTGCACCGTGACTAAGGGAGTGTGCTTGTATTTTCCAAACTGACTACATAAGCAGCTTGATCAGCAAATGGCATGCATTGTAAAACGATTTGAATAAATAAATGACTTGATTCTGAAAAGTGCTGAGTTATCGCAATAACACGTGTTGCAAAGAATTGTATGTGGTTACTGCCTTTTAGTGTCACAGCAAACTGTGCAGCAGATGCCTTGAGGTGTGTATTATTCATTATTCATTGCTGCCATTGTTGTATATATTTTTTTTTTCACTAGACCACCGTGGGTCACTGTTTGCGAAGCCTTTCCACTCTGGACACATTTCCTTTTATGCTTCCGTTCTCAAGGCTTCCATGTTCAACATCTGGTGTATAGCACAAGGCAGGGATGAAGAAGAATAGGATTGCATAACTTGACTTGTAACATACTTTCCATGAAGAGAAAAAAGAAAGAAAAGAGAATTTTCTCACTTTTTACTTGGAAGAAACACTACCTTATTCTCTAGTGTTGGCAGCCAGTGCCATTTCCATTTGCCAGCATTGCACTGTAAAATGTCATAGATTTTATGTATGATAAATTAGGTTATCTGGAATAAGTATGAGGTAAGAGAGAATAAGTAGGAAGCCATTTAAGGTCACTACATACTGTTTTCATTTGTGATGTAGTTTGATTGTCTGTCTCATGGTGCTACAGCATTGCACTTTCGTGCATATTTCAAGTCTCTTGTTCTTTCTGTATCCTTCAGGGGTTGATAAATCAATCTATTCAGGCAAACAGGAGAGAGACAAAGGGTTCACTAGTTCAGTGTTTTCCCATAATGTGGCAGTTACTTGCCAAAGCTATCATGCATATTTTAGCGCTCCTCAGCTTTGTTTATATGCCATAGCAACAGGCCACAGGGTGCACTGGGACACTGCGGAAGAACCACTGTTTTGCTCATTTATGTCATCATCTGTGTGTCTGTTGCACCATTATTTGTATAAAATAGGGTTTTGAATCTTGAGAAGCTGTGAGAGTGTTTGTTTTTAAGCGCATGTAAACACCAGTCAGTGTGTTTATACTTTTATTCTCTCCTTGACTTGAACATTACATGTGATAGATACATGGTATTGTTGCCTATCAGCTTTGCCCTGGCTTGATTTATAGGAAAACTCCAAGTATTTCTCTGGATTCTTGTTGTGTTGTCTTTCTTGCATCCCTTCTGTACTAAGCCTTCCATTTTCAGTCTTGAGTCCCTCAATTCTGGCTCTGTGTGTGTTAGGCTGGTTATTTCTGCATGGCTAGGCAATCCATGTGCAGAATATTGTATTATTGTAGTTATTGCAGGTCAGTAAGTTCAGAGGTGCAGCTGGCAGAGCAGAAATCAGTCATCTTCATACAAATACTTCCCATTTTGCTGGATTGTAAGTGTTTGGGATGGAGGTAGTCCCTGCCATTTAAAAAGTAGAAAGAGAGCTGCCTGGATGGAGTCATTTTGTAGGAGCGTGGATGCTGCTCTCTCCACTGTGTGAACTTTATTACTGGATTTGAATGTAGAGGGGGGAAAGTAGATCATATCTGGTGAAAGACAGGGTCTGCTTCATGTGTAGCCCCTCTCTGTACCTAGGTAACAAGGGTTTATCCTCCCAGCATGAGTTTCCAAATTCCCATTCTAGTAAGAGCTACAGGTTTGGTACTACATACTGGCTCTACTTAGAAACTTGTTGGTATTAAGGAAAGGCATCTTCTCAAGTAGTAAATACAACAATAGAGTATGAGCAGCTGCAAATAAATTACTGCAAATACAGTGGTTTGAGTTATGTGACAACTGGTGACACGTTAAAGGCATATTTGTAGATGTGCAAATAATTAAATTTCTTAATACTTATAAAAAGCCTGGCAATGTACATATAATTTCTTAAAATCTGTAAAGATAGATCCAATTTGATCAATCAGAGGGTCTGTTTTTCCTCTTAATTATTGTGAAAATCTCCAATGTCTGCAGTTGGGAAACAAAGTTCTTGTACCTCTCCGTTCCTTCAGGAATTTAGTGAGTATGCCCTTTTCTTCCTCCAGAGAATCATCTAGTATGAGCTGGGAAATTGCCACGGTCTCCTTGTCCGATGAAGGCTTTTACGAATGTATGGCAACTAGCAGTGCAGGAACTGGACGTGCACAGACATTTCTGGATGTATCAGGTGGGTAGGAGTTCATCCTTCTGCACTAAAGCATGGTAATACACGTGCTGCAACATTTGTCAGAGAGCAATGGCACGTGGGGACAATAAAATACATGTCTGCTTCTAAATGTATTTTTAATTAATGTGTTTTTTCTCACCCATGTACACAAGTGTGCTGATGTTTATTCAGCGCACCTGTTTTAAATATTAACATTGGATTTGTTTTAATTAGTTCCCACTGTCAGTTGGGCTTGCAGAATAAATATGGCCAGTAGAAGCAGAAATTGAAATATCAGATTTCAGTTGTATTCATTTTTATTTCAAGCTGTAGCAGTTATGTGTTTATTTGATTGTGTGTATATATTACCTGAGAGGCATGGAATTACAAAAGTTGCATTCAAAATGTTCGTTTTTGTTTTGTTTTGTTTTTTTTTAAACAAGGTTCAGTAGATTTCCAATATTTTCTCATCTATTACCTAGAATTTATAAAAAGTTAATAACTAGGCTGGACGAAGTGAAATTAAATGAGGAATAAATTGGGCTAATCACAAAGATTATTTTGAATAAACAGTAGTATTTGTTCGCTAGCTCCAAAATGGCTAGCAGTCATTATCTATCCAACAGATAATTTTAGTCACTTCAATTTAAAGAACAACTAGTTATAAACCTGGCCATCTGTTTAGTATGAGTTGGTGCGCCTTGTGTGTTAAAGCAGTTTCAAAGCTTAGCACACTGATAATTCCCTCTCCCTCAGCAAGGGGAGTTTCCTTATGTAAGTTAATGACCTGTTCAGACTTGGGGCACTAAATGATTATGCCCCATTAATTATTACTGGAAGTTAGTTGTGATAAAAGAGAATCCTTCCTGAAAAGTAACTAGTGTCATCCTGGTCAAGTTTGAAAATGAAAATTTGGAGTGGGAGAAAGGGAGAGAGTAAAGTTGGTCTTCTGTGAAGGCAAACATAAAGCTATGCTGTGTGCGTACCTGTCAGCCTGACTGCTGGGGCACGTGGATGTTGGTTATGGACTGCAGATGATGACGCTGAGAGTTTCAATTGCAGATCAGCTAGAAATGTAAGTGAAACTGCAGGCTTTACTTCACAAGGTTAATCCTTTTACTCTCTCAGAGGGTTTTAGTTTAAGTAACTGTAAACCAAGATCAACTCCAAACACAGATGGAGAAAACATAAAAACAGGCATGGTCTTGAACGGCTTCAGCAGACAGTAGAGGTCTTCTGCAGGAAAAATTAAGAAG
Source organism: Syrrhaptes paradoxus (assembly GCA_013400615.1). Classification (NCBI taxonomy): domain Eukaryota; kingdom Metazoa; phylum Chordata; class Aves; order Pterocliformes; family Pteroclidae; genus Syrrhaptes; species Syrrhaptes paradoxus. Next base: position 99,518 of record VZTO01017049.1, on the reverse strand, counting down.
AAAAGCTTATTTATGTGTGTGGGTGGGTGGATGAAAACCCCGTCCATACTACAGCATATTTTGTCACTTAATTTTTCACAGTTGGAATGCAGCCTGAGGGAAAGGGAAAAATAATTTCTATTTTGAAACAGAAATCCATTCTATATAGCCTTCTGTTGATGTTGATCAGACATCTGTCATGCAGAAGTGTAGGCTATTGCTCGTTAGTAGGGAAAACACTGGAGCTGTCGGTTAATTTACAATGGCAGTGGGGATAGTAGAGCTCAGAACAGCAGTTTGTATTCAGCCTTAGGGTTTCATATAACTGCTTGAAGTCAAAGTTGTCTTTTATCTCCTGTGGTAGCTCATTTAGGTTAGTTAACCTGGATTATGAATTATGGAATCACAGAACAGTTTAGGCTGGAGGGACCTTTGGAAGTTACACAGTCCAACTTGCAGCTCGAAGCAAGCAAACTCCCAAGCTTGATTGCGTTTCTCAGGAACTTGTCCAGTCAAACTTTGGATGTCCCTAAGGACAGAGATTTCACAAGTTCCACTGTCAGCCTTTAGTGCTTAACTACCCCCTCTAGGAAAATATTTTACGTGTCTAGTTGGAATTTCCCCTGCTGCATGTTATGACCGCAGATACTCATCCTTTTCCTCTGTGCCCTGAGAAGACTCTAGCTCTGTATTCTCTAAAACAACTCACTCAGTAGTTGAAGAGGGTGATGATACAATATATCCCTTCACCTTCTCTTTTCAGGCAAAGATCTTCCCCTCACTGAGCAAATCCAAAGAAACCAGTGTGATCTCACTGATTCAGTGTAAGGCAAAGTTTGTAGAGAAACAGCCCTCTTAGACCAAGCGGTACATTTGAGGAGAGGAAAATCCTTTTAGTCTCACGAAGTACTCGAGTAGAACAGTGACATCAATACTTCCCCAAGTCCCAGCTCTAGAGCACTATTTTATATTTTGGCTACAAAAATCCTTCAAGTGGTTAAAGTATTCCCATAGTCTTGTTTCAAACCATGTTTTGGAGGACAAGAAGCTGTTACATTCTGCCTCAGAAACTGTGGACATAAAGATTTGTGGTCTGAAAGTTGCAACCATCCTCCTCCTCACAAAGAAAACTGACAGAGGGGCCTAACTTTTTTTCTTGTGATATTGGTAGCCCTTGAAAGTAAAGAGTGCCAAGGGGAAAAATTCCTGTCTCTCTCGTTTACAAAGCACTGAGAGATTGACTGAGGCTGACTCACTATGTAAACATGAGCAATTAGTTCTGTTTTGAGCCATGCAGAGGATTAATGTGAGGGAGATTCTTTGAAATCCTTGTGTACAAATATTTGGAAGAAAATTATACGAGATTTCTTTAAGCAAACTAAACAATCTTTTCAAGTATACTTAGTTTGCCCAGCTGACAGACAGTGTATCGCAGATAATTCATTTTGTCAACTGCTGTGTGAAAGGTATTGGAACTGTGTCAACATTTTCTGGTTTCAGAAAGAGCAAACACTTGAGTTTGACTTTGTCTTACCAGTATTAAATCTTTAAAATGTCAAATGGCTTACTAGCTTTTGCAGGCACCTGAGCTGAAGTGCTCTGAATACGAGGGATTCAGCTTAGAGTTTGGATGGGGATTGCTGTGTGTGTGCATTATTGTGATAAAAGTCCAAAAGATGTCATGCCCCACTGGACTGACATTCCAAAGATGGGGATTTTAGTCCTGTACTGGTTTTCATCTCCATCAGAAGTTTTTTTAGGTGACACACTGGGTGATGCACCCATGGAAATTGTTAGATTTGTCTCTTCTCACAAACAATCCAAAACCTAAAGTGCAGGGGAGAAACGCCATTCTCGGTGAGTGAGTCCAGCTTTTCTTCATGCTGCTCTGCAAGTGTTAAAATACACGGCTTTGGTAAGAAGGGTGGTTGCAGTTAGGGACTGTGTTTGCAGGGAAGCAGAGCTGCGTGTCCAGCACGTGGAGTGGATAAGCAATTCATTTCTATGCAGAGATCTAGCATAAAGCTTGTGAACCTCATCTGAGACCCCACTTGAGACTTACAAGAGGAGGAGTTGTGGCTGTCTCTGAGCTTAAGAGTAACTTTCACCCTTAATAAATATTGACTTTTTTATTCCCTGTTATCCTTGGTTTTCTTAAGATAATTGGTTTTTAGTGTGTACTACAAGATTTGCTCTTGCTCTTACAGCTGTCTTATTTCTGCTAAAGCATCCCACTCAGAATATTATTCATTGCAGATCTCTCTCTTTTCAAGAATTAGGCTGGGGAAAAACAAATGCAATACATATACATATGTGTTTAATGGGAATGCATGAAGTGATACATAGTGTGTTTTTTTTCTCGAACACTTAAATTTTGCCTCCTTTATCGGGGATGTCTCTAGAAGGATCAGGATAGCTGAAACCACAGATACTGAAAATAGGAGCAAAGTTTAATTCAGTACAAAATTATTGCAGCTGCTTTCTTCCAGGAGTGTGATAGAAGTCTATGGATGAGTAGAGTGGAAAGCATGTAATAACAAAGAGTGGAAGTTACAACATAAAATATGTACAGATAGGAAGGAGAAGATAATGGAATTATCTAAGACTTGAGTGGAAACTGTTTAGAGATGATGTAAGTGGCTGCTGCCCAGAGCATCTCCAGCCTAGGAATTTACCCTGCCTGGCTGCTGGAGCTCAGCCCTGTGTACCCAGGGACCTGAGAGCCTCTGTCCCTGACCCAGGAACACTGCTACTGCTTTCCTGTTTGCACAGCCATCAGTAGTGAAGCTGAGTGTATTTCACAGACACACAGAGGACACTGACACAGCCCACTCCACAGGCTGCCACAGACAACGCTGCAGCTACGTATAGGGCTTGCATAAAACATGGGACAGCCAGCTCCCCACCCCCCTCCTCCTCCTCCCTGGCTGGGAAGGATTGAAGCTCACTACTGAGAGCACATACAGAGTGCTCTAGATCCACATGCACATTTGCGGGTCACTTGACTACTGTCGTGGCCCCTATGTATCCCCAATCCCCCAGCCCAAATCCTGGGTCCTCTCACCTGCTTCTTGCCAGCTGTTCCTGCTTGAAGTTTGCTAACAAACTGCACATGCACACCCTACTCACACCCAGTTTGGGGAAGGTACAGAGTTGCCCAAGATACGTAGCTGGTACTCAGACTCCAGTCTCTCTAGTAGCTGATGCCATAGGCCTGGGGTGCCTACACTTCCTGGTCTGACTCTAGTAGCTGTCACCCAGTCTGCTCACACTCGTCCCCCCAGTAGTTCTTACTTAGTCCTTGCAGGACATGCACAGAAGGGACAGGGAGTGAGATTACACAGAGAGAGAGACAAAAAAAGGTTTAATAAGAAGGTAGGACAGACTGTGGTGATCAAGCACGGGGCTCAGTCAGACAAGAGTATGTGACTGGTGATGTTTTACTTGCAACAGGCCCCTTTTATGCCCCTTTCTGCCCACTCACCCATTTGTTCCTTTCTGATTCACTTCCCCTGAGTATTTGCATAGTTCAGTAGCTTGTCCCCCAGATTTGGGACTCCCAGGTTTGTGTCCTTATCAGTTGCAAAAGTCCAGGTTGGCTCCTCTTTGAAATGATGCTCCTGATAGCTCATCAGTTAGCATGACAAAGTTTGTTTCCCATCATTGTCTCTGCTATTGTTGGTCTGTCAAGTCTGTGTCCCTGTATGTGGTGTTTATTACCTCCCCTTGTCCTTATCCTGTTTGACAAGATCCTTAATCAGATAAACTTAAGGAAACAGGTGGTCTCTCCTTCCACATTCCCTTATAGAAACCATGAAGGAAATAACTTAATAATGATGCTTAGAGCAGCTGTTGACTTGGTTTAACTGTTGCTATTGAAAGAGCTTGCTAGTAACATATTGGGTTTTTTTTTTTCCAGATACAAGCCTGTAAAAATCTAGCATGTAGCTCAGATTCCACCATGTGTGTCACACCTCAGAGATCAGACTCAGACCTGGTGGTGGCCTTGTCCTCTTCCTTCTGTTTCTGTGGTGCTCTGAGCTGTTGTTGGCCTTCCCCAGTGCAAGATGAGATCCAAGAACACAGTGCTACGTCCTCTCTCTTATGTGATGTAATCTCTCATCCTACGTAGTACAGTAGTTTTGACCTAAATCAGGTGTGTTCTTGCGATGTAAGCTTCTGTCAGGTAGCTTAGCATCAGGAAATGAAGATGCTGCCCTGAGTTCTGTTTCATGGCTTCAGCAAGGTGAAATTAAACAAAGTATTAAGACAATATTACATTATTTATTTATTTACAGTCTACTTGAAGATGTTTATCAGGAATTCACAAATGAAGCAGAGGTTCCTCTATTTTTTCTTAGCTTTGTTCTTCATTCTGTTCTTTCTCTGCAGAGCCTCCACCTATGATTCAGGTTCCTAATAACGTCACGGTTGTCCCTGGTGAAGGAGCCATCTTGACCTGCCTAACTTTAAGCACAGTGCGTTACAATCTCACCTGGCAGAGAAATGGCAGGGATGTGAGGCTGAAGGAGCCCCTGCGAATAAGGATGATGAGCAACCTGTCTTTAGAGGTGAAGACCGTAAAGCTCACAGATGGTGGCAAGTACGACTGCATCGCTTCTAATGAGGGCGGATCTACCACAGCATCAGTCTTCCTTACAGTGCAAGGTAACAAGGACCTGCATGTTCAACTTACTCTGTCACGGTTTACAGTTTCTTTATCTTGTGAGCTGCTTCTTAGTGACTTTGTATTTTATTTATGCGTGTTCAGAAAACCACTTGGAGACTGACAGAGCATTATACAGTTCTTCTCTGTTTTAAAATGGCAGTGGGAGTCACCAAACAGCACTGGTGCTCATTTTGCGAGACTACCTTGTGTGTCTCCAGGAGCCACGGTTTGATCCTTCTCCTATCACTGCCAGTTTAACTGCTGTACAAGTGAACGGAGCCTGAGGTGGTTTTGTTGGTAGTGTCTCCTAAAGTGTCTCTGTGTAAAGCACAGAAATAGGTACACACATGCACACACACCACTCCCCAATATTTGTAGCCAACCTCTACTTTGAGAAAATTTACAGGCTGGCTATATGGATTTTTTTTTTTAATGAAATTATAACTACAGTTATATATGTGTAACTAATTTGGTTAAAATTTCTGTGTTCATCTGGGCTATTTTATATCTTGGGCTATTTTATATCTCTTTATAACAGAATAGTACTTCTAAGTTTTTCTATGTGTTATGTTATTGCATCTGTTTTATAGTACCAATCAATACAGGCTAAGAATTAATCAGAGTTTTATGCAGGGCTGGATTTTATGAAAGCAAAGACTTCAAATATATGTCAGAACTGAAAAAGATGGCATGGGTGAGACCAAAGAAGGTCTAGAACTGTGCTATTGCTTCACACTAGGAAAAAAGTTCAAAAAAAATGGTGTAGATGCGGTAATTTGTCTTGGAGCAAGTCCTTTTAAAAATTGACAGTACTGCAGGTTTCTCTGTTTGCTTTGCTATGTGGAGGTTTGAGCCTTTGGTTCCTAGCTGCGCATCTGTGGGTAAGAAGAGACAGAACTCAAATTGTTTTAGTAAGAAAACTATTTTGTCTACTTGTCGGTGACTCCGACAGGATTTCTGCTTGCTGATGGTACTGGTCATACTCTGCGCAGAGTCAGTAGCTTCATTAACTTTGTTGCTGTAATTCTGATGCTTTGTTAACTGATGGAAAAGTTCAGAAAACACTTCAGTGGCTACAGGAGAGTTTCAACTGTTAAATTTCTAGCAAGGCTGAAGGAAAAAAACCATTAAAATGATCAAACTCCATATGTTTGGATAATTTACTTTTAAATTCTACAGGATCTTACAATCAAGACAGTCATTCAAGCATGTCAAAGGCAGCAAGAGAAGCATCCCCTCCCTCGTTCGTCTCTTCCTGGGATTTAGATTTTCCTCCCTAGTGTCTGTAGACCAGCTGGGAGCTTTAACACAATGACCAAATTACTTCTGGCAGTTTTTTGTAGTAAAGCTAAAGAAGTTTACTGCTGCCACAGCAGAATATTGAGTTTCAAATCATTTATATATGTGGAATGATTATATGAAATAGTTAGGAATTACATTTTGGCTGGTACTGGTGTTGCTAACAGCTTTAAAACATGTCTGAGATAACCTTCTTGGACAGTTTAGATGGGCTTAGTTGAGAGTCTGAGTCATGTTTTCTTTCATTTCTGATTAAAGATGCTTAGAACAGAATAAATATGTAGGAAACGCTAAGCTGCAGCTGAATTCGTATTTCTGCAGTAGTGTCTGCCTCTTTCTTTGGAAAAACTAATCCGCTGCCAACATTTCAAATGGCTGTATGCAGAAGCTGAATGGTATCAGGGTGGTTGTATGCTCTGTTATTTGTGATCACCTTGGTTTGCTTGGACAAAATTATTTCTGTCAAATTCCTGGAGGTACTTTGGTGTGTGATTGTCATGTACAGCCCATAGTGCTTGACAGGGTCTAGAATAGTATTCCCAAGAACAGTTTATATTTGGCAGCAAAAGGGTGGCTATATGTAAGAAGCAAAAGCTTTATAGGGTTGTTGCTATTAACATTCTGAAGTCTTGTTAATAGATGGAGATGGTTCATGCTTTGTGTAGTTGCAAGTAATTCAGAATGTCAAATTAAATTCATATTGGAGCCCTTTATTATTGTTGGGACAGTTCCATATAGATCTCTGAATTTTGAATCATGAGAGAATAAACACTGCTTTCATCCCCGTTTTCTTTCTGGAGTGGGAGTTAAGGCAGTGAACAAATGTTGGTAGTGCTAAGAATAACCCAGCATCTGCTTCACATGCTTAAGTGGATTGTAGTGAAGCCTTGTTTTGAAAGCTTTCAGTTTGATGCTGCTGTTCCTGAAAGAGAACATTCATCTTAGCTTTTTGTGCCAGCAGCTGTACAAATACAGAACAAAATCTTGAATGAGAGTTGACTTTTCCCTCTAGCTGCATGTTCTGTATTAAGAAGAACATCCTCTAGTAAGTCATTAGTTGTCCCACACTAATACTGAGCACAGCTAGATTAAGATTCTGCTTAAAATTTGTGCCTGTTTGTGGAGTGGTGGTATACTGCTCAGTCCGAAAGGTTACTGAATGCAGTTTTGTAAATTTCAAGGAGTATAAACTCTTGAGCCTTCTAGGATTGTGCTGGTGCTGCTTGAGTGCTATGACTAATTTTTTAGATTAGTAAATTTTAGTGTTTAGATGAACAGGATTTAGCAGCAGATTAACAAGAAGTGAGGCAACACTGAATGTTTGTTTTATGGGGAGCCATCTAAGGTAGTCCAGTGCCAGCTGCTGTGCACTGAGCTCAGATGAACAGCTGGCAGGTCAGCATGCTATTTAGTTGTATTTCTTCATCTGAATGTATGGGTAAAATAAAATCATACAAGCTTATTTTTGGACCTTGTTAAATGGTGGCTACAGAGTGTGAATTGCTGAAGTCCTCCCAACAGCTGGTCTTATATGGAAACATAAATGAATTTGTAAGGGCATTCACTACTTTTTCAGATGTTTCATGTAATTTACCAGAAGTTTGGAGGAGCGTATTGCAGCTGTGTGAGGCTAGAGATTGGCCAGGAGTGTGAAACACTAATGATCCTACAAACTTTTCAGTGATATGTTTCTCACCAATAAGGGAAATTCCATGATCGTGTAAACATTTTTTTTCCAGTTTGTTGCAGTCTTGTAGGCAAAATAAGAGTTCTCTATATATGTGTTTATCAGATTGAATTAGTATGGTGTGTTTTGGTAGCTTGATGTTTTGTTCTCAGTGTTTTCATACACATAAGGGATATTGATTTTGGAGTAGGGATTTTGAGGATTTATTTTTTTTTTTTAATTGAATGCATGTTGAAGAGAACGATTTGTGTAGGTTTTCTTATTTCCTTCCCCTTTCCCTTTCAAGAATTTCAAACACACAGTTAAAACTCAGATCCCTGAAATTTAGTGATGTTAAATGTGATTTTATGGTAGTCTTGGGTTTGCATATTTTCTGGTGTGAGTAAGAGTAGACAAGGAAGCACGTCTAATGATTGCAACTGTCTTTTGCCTCTACAACACAGCTGTATAGTATGTAGAAGCTTTTATGGCTTTTTCTTGTGTTTATGTTAGTGATTTATAGAGATGTTTGAGTTTAGTAATCTCAGTATGTGATGAATTCGAATAGTAGATTAACAAGAAGTGAGGCAACATTGAACATTTGTCTTACAGGAAGCCATCTAAGGTAATTGTGTGCCAGCTGCTGTGCATTGAGCTCATTGATGAACAGCTGGCAGGTCAGCATACTATTCAGGTGTATTTCTTTATCTGAATGTATAGGTAAAATAATACATCCTGTAGTTACTGTTCCATCCAGAGCGTGGTGGGTTTCCTTTACCTGCTTATTTGCTGAACATTTCAAAATGTTTAAATGCCAGTCTGCTATTACCATCACAACCGAAAGGCATCTTTAGCACCTGCTTACAAGTTAAGTAATTGAAAGCGGTCTGTGCTAGCAGCTAAGTGCTAGAGGTACCGAAGCCACACCTGCAAGACATAAGCATATATATTGTGTGTTCTACCTGCTCACATAAGAAATAAAGTGTGTGTTTGACTTTGGGCATTGAGGAATTGTCATTGCTGTAATAACAGTCTGCCAAGTGATCTTTTTTTCAAGCCAACACACGATGAGAGTACTGCCCTAGTGTATGAATGAAGTCAACTGCATTAGATGTGCAGTGGGGGAAGTGGGACCTATTAGCCTGACAAGATGCAAGTGTGCTGTCTGCTGCAGGGAACTGATGTGGCTGCTTACCAGCTAGTTAATAGCTTGAAATCCTTGCTGAAAAAAAATTACCCAGGAAACAATGTATGTGACTTGGCTCAACCAAAGCAATCTAACCAAAGCAATATTCGGGTACATCCCAGACAGGGAGCAGAAACCAGAACTGGATGAACACAATAGGACTTTCAGTATGAATATGCTTACATCTGGAATAAGTTCAGGAAAAAAGACTGCCCAGATGGACAAAAAGTAAATTACCTCCTTGGCATAGCCCAGTGCTCTGTTCCCTAAATTTCTTCTGTTCTTTTCTCTGAAACGAGACAATAGAGAAATAAACATTTTGGTCTTTGAGATATCTGTATAACTGGTTGTGTGAATGTCATTCATTGAGATACATGGGTACACACTGTAATAATGGGCAAGGAGAATTTTGTTATACTGTACTGAGTTCTTCAAACACAGAGAAAACAAGAAAGGGAATGAATTTGAAGTATTACTGCTTTACTTTCTAGTTCAAATTTAGATAATTAAATGCAAGATGTCTGTCCTAAAGAATGAAAAACAGTCTAGTGCCTTCTGTGCTTCTTTCTAGGCTGTTATTTGGAACTGTCTGAGAAGATTTTTTTTGTGGGGTTTTTTTTGGTGTTTGTTTTTTTCCCCCAAGCTGCATATTTTAAAGTCACTACCTCAAATCTGTCATCACTGTGATACTTCCACCCCTGTTAGAGCAGGAAGTAAAACAGTTGAACTCTCAGCAATGTTCTTTGATGCAAAAGTGAATATTCTTTGAAAAAGAGCTGAATCCATAGCATCCTAGGTGCTAATTATCATTCGCAGCAGGCTCAATGGTAGCCATTAAGCTGTTTTTTCAGAAACTAGCCTCTTGCACAGGAAATGCAGGTTAGCAGAAGGGTCAGAAATTGCCTCTGGAGTTCTCTGCCACTCAAGAAAATTAATGAGAATCCCCAAGTTCATTGATTTTATTTCCAGTTCATCCTCTGTTTGTAAGAGTTCTGTTCTACGTTTGGTGAAAAGGAACTACTGGGGGAAAAAACTGTTTGCATTATTAGACCAGTTACTCTTATGGCCTGATTTCATGAGTTGGCCTGAATTTATTGTTTGGGAGGTTTCTTTTAATAATATCCCCTGGGTGAGATCCTCTACAGATCAGTACAAAAGCAGGACAAACAAAGCTCTCTCATCCAGCTTGAAATACTTTACATTTTCTGTGTCCTTCAGGTAATTTGTAACAAATTCAACTAAATAAGTGATGATTAAGCTTTTGTAATTTTTATAGTGTTCAGATTATGCAATTATAGGAAGAGTTCTTACTCCAAATAATTTAAGTCCTGACTTCATGAAAGATAACAAATTAGGGTATTAAGCGGGAAGTTCGTGCCATGCATCTTAATTTCTCTCACTTGATTTCTTGCTTTTGCTCATTATTTTCTTGCTGCTTTCTCACAGAAAAATGTAGGCCTCTAGAAGGGTTTCCAAGAGGAGTTTCGGAGGACTGCAACCATAACATGTTTAGAAATCACTATTTCTGGGTGTCTTCTGACTTACACAAACCTCTGCCTCAAGGCAACATACCACATGGGTGTCTTGGAAACTATCTTCTTGCAGGATATTTGATCTCTCTTACTGCAACAGTTAATAAAAAGTATAAGGAAATCATTAAACTATTAAGTATTGTAGCTCTAAGAAAGATGTTGGACTGGTGCCCTTCAGGAGGGCTGCATGCATTCCTTGGTAATATACAGGAGCATAAACGAGTTCAGTTTACATTTCAGTAAAGTGAACTGTCTCTCTGTCTTGTGAAGATGGGGACACTTCTCTTGAGAAGAACCCACTGAGTTACAGAGGTCAACGTTCCCTATTTCACTTTCTGTAAAGTGCTGTTTTTCCAAGGTGTTTCTTAATCTGCAGCATCTCAATGCTGCTCTGCTGGAGCAGGAAGCCTGACTTCTTCATTTATAAACGTTCACCACGTGTTTTTTTCTCAGTCTACCAACTTCTAGGGCTGAGTACAAGCTTGGGATGGGGACATGAGGAGGAAGGAACTAATTTCTCCTGCAAGGAGGCCATTGTAAAGGCCAGGTGTGTGGTATGTACGGTGTCAGATGCTTTCTTCATGGTCTCTTGTACAGCTGGTTGATACTTACGTGATTTTTTTCTGATAGAGACTGCATAAGGTCAGTGAATGCCAAGTTACAAGGAAGCACAGGGAGGTTATGCAAAACAACTTTCACTCTACTTTGATGCTTTGATTGTAGCACATATCTGCATGTCCTCTTGAAAGTAGTTCTGGCTGCAGAGGGAAGATGAGTGGTCCTTCCCCTGTTGTCTTTCGCAGTACACTTTCTTAGTGCTGGGGTGGATGCTGCATAGTATATCACAGCAGATCAACCTGTTCCATCCTGTGGTAGCAAAGAGTGCTGTTGGCGTTGGTGAGACTGCAGCTTGTGCATACACCCCGGCTGAACAACAAGAAGATCCTGATAATGGTCCCCCTCTCTCCCTACAGAAGTTAAATTTGTGTTTGGAAGCTTCATGGAGAGTTACAGAAGCAACCATGAATGCTACTGGTGTGTTATTATTTACATGAGCTAATGCATAAGCAGATATGGAAACACATGTTTCTGCAGTTCGTTGTGCAGCGTCACCTTTGTAGAGTCCTGGGGCAAGGGATGGTGCAGGACGGCACACTTGGTGCTTCTGCATCATCTAGGGTGGATTGGGAAGAAGATCAGTGGGAACTTGGCAGCTAAGTGAGATGGCTGGCAAGTGAATGAAGCAAGATAACAACATCCAAAACCAAAGTTCCTTTTCAATTAGATTGACTTGGTTGATGCCAAATTTACAGATGAATGTGACTGGCTGATTAATGCTGAAGGCTAGTTTTTGTTTATCCCTATTGAATGTTTTGATCTTCATTGATGTAACGTATCTGTTCTCAGCTTGCTGTTCAAACAGGAGCCTTTGTCAGTTTTTCTGTTCATGTGCAGTTTTTCTTCTACATTTCTTTCATTTGGCTTGTGAGCAAAAGTATAAAATTGGATTAAATATTAATTGCTAAAACATGATTTAAACTTAATAAAAATCAGATGAATGGAGAGGATTCCTTTTGCAAATGTAGTGACAGGATATGGTACTTGTGTTGTTACTTTGTAATATAGGATACAGAATCATAGAATCATAAAATGGCCTGGGTTGAAAAGGACCTCAAAGATCATCTAGTTTCAACCCCCTGCTGTGGGCAGGGTTGCCAACTGCTAGAGCAGGCTGCCCAGGGCCCCATCCAGCCTGGCCTTGAATGCCTTTAGGGATGGGTCATCCACAACTTCTCTGGGCAACCTGTTCCAATGCCTCACCACCCTCTGAATTAAAAATTCTGCCTAATATCCAACCTAAATCTTCCCTCTCTTAGTTTAAAACCATTCCCCCTTGTCCTGTCACCATCAACCCCTGTAAACAGTCACTCCCTCTCCTGTTTATTGGCTCCCTTCAAGTACTGGAAGGCTGGAATGAGGTCTCCCTGGAGCCTTCTCTTCTCCAAGCTAAACAAGCCCAGTTCCCTCAACCTTTCTTCACAGGAGAGGTGCTCCAGCCCTCTGATCATCTTAGTGGCCCTCCTCTGGACCTGTTTGAAGAGCTCCACATCTTTCTTGTGCTGGGGGCCCCAGGCCTGGACACAGCACTGAAGAAGGGGTCTCACAAGAGCTGAGTAGAGGGGGAGAATCCCCTCACTCTCCCTGCTGGCCACCCCGTCCAGGCTGCAAGCGCACACTGCTGGCTCATGTCCAGCTTCTCATCCACCAGGACCCCCAAGTCCTTCTCCGCAGGGCTGCTCTCAATGAGTTCTTCTCCCAGTCTATACAGGTACCTGGAATTGCCCCCACCCAAGTGCAACACCTTGTACTTGGCCTTGTTGAACCTCATTAGGTTCTTATGGGCCCACTTCTCCAGCCTGGTCCCTCCGGATGGCTTTCCTTCCCTCTATTGTATCCACTGCACCACTCAGCTTGGTGTCATCTGCAAATTTGCTGAGGGTGCACTCGATTCCCTCATCTGTGTTGTTGATAAAGATGTTGAAGAGCACCGGTCCCAAGACAGGCCCTTGAAGGACACCACTTGTGACCATCCTCCATCCAGATATAGAGCTGTTGACCACAACCCTTTGGCTGTGACCAGCCAACCAATTCTTTGTCCATTGAACAGTCCATCGTTCAAATCCATGCCTCTCTAATTTAGAGAGAAGGATGTGGTGAGGGACCATGTCAAAGGCTTTTCACGAGTCCAGGTAAATTACATCCATCATCCTTCCTTTGATCACCAATGCTGTCACTCCATCATAGAAGGCCACCAGATCGGTCAGACAAGATCTGCCTTTGGTGAAGCCACGTTGGCTGTCTCAGATCACCTCTTGGTCTTGTGCGGGTCTTAACATGGCTTTGAGGAGGGTCTGCTCCATGATCTTCCCAGGCACAGAGGTGAGGCTCACTGGCCTGTAGTTCCCAAGGTCTTCTTTTCTCCCTTTCTTAAAAATGGGAGTAATGCTTCCCTTTTTCCAGTCACCGGGGACTTCGCCCGATGGCCATGATTTTTCAAATACGATGGAAAGTGGCTCGGCAACCATATCAGCCAGGTCTGTGATTCTGTGAACCCTGGGATGTGTATCATCTGGCCCCATAGACTTTTATATACATGCAGTGACATGAGGCAGTCTCAGACTTGTTCTGCTGTTCCAGTGGGAGGCATTCCGCTCCTCTCACCCTCCCCTAGAGGTTCAGGGTCCTGACTGACATGGGAAACCTGACTGCCAGTGCAGACTGAGGCAAAGCACTTATTGAGTACCTCAGCTTTTTCCATGTCTGAGGATGCCAGTTCTCCCCTCTCATTTATCAGAGGGGGAGCACTCTCCTTGGCCTGTCTCCTCCTGCCTATGTACCTGTAGAATATATAATAAGTCTGTGCCTGATCTGACATCAAAGTGGAAATCTACGCTCTGGGAGGAATTCTTCAGTATCTACATAACCCCAGTCTTCTGTGACACTTACTGACATATGTTAATAGCCATCATAATAGTGGAGTTGGATATTTCTTCCCCCCCGCACCTTCCAGTGTGAATTCTGGACACTAGTATGATGTAGGTTTTTAGACAGTTTGAGATCAAAGCCATTCACTTCACCTTATCTGTTCCCATGTGGAAAAAGTAAGGCATATGTCAGGGACCATACCCCTACCCATCCCCTCGGGGATGATCCAAACAATGGGCATAACATTTTTTGAAGAAGAGACTCCACCAGGAGTGCTTGGGCAGAGCACTCAGAACATTTCTGAAGAAGAGACACCACCATGTCTAGGACATTAGCAAGTTGTTAATGTCTTGGGTGACGGCACATCTGTCAGGTGGGACATGGGTGCTGAGGGCTGGAGTCGTCTCCTCGGTGGAGAACCAGCTGCCCCCCCCAAGCTAACCTGGATGCAGGGCTGTTGTGTCCCCCAAAGGTCAACCCCAAAGGTGACCTGGATGCTGGGCCCCCTCCCAAGGGGCAGTCCAGGGCTGGACTGGAGTGAACGGTATAAAAGGTAAGCCCGAACTGTGCTCCCCACCGACCCATCACCACCCCACGCACGGAGTTTCTGCCTGAAACAAAGACTTCTGCCTGGAGAGAAGACACATGCTGGAACGAGGGATTGGTGATGTTCTCTGTGTCTCTGTGTGTCTCTGCTTCTTTGACTCTGTCTTTCTGCTCCTCTTTCTTACTTTCCAATGTTTGATGATAATTGATAAGTGTGATTTGGTGCTTGGCTCTAAGTTGGTTCCTGATGTTTATGCAGTTGCTGAGGTAAATAAAACTGTGCTGTATTGTTTCTCGAGTCACTGTCTGACTCCACCTAGCCGGTGCTCCTTTTCGGGGAATCACAAAAAACCTCTCTCGACTGTCCGCTGGAGTGGGGCGAGACAGCATAGCTTTAGAACTCACAATAACAAAAGAATTTGTAGATATCACTGTGGTCATGTAGGACTTGAGTCTGAAGAGCCTTTTTCACATTCACACTACAGTTCCTGTATTGCTAATAGCAGGGCTTTGTGATAAGCAATCTGCTCTTGTAGCATCTTGGTAGTTAGAAGCCCAGGGAGGTCAGTTCAGACCCTTTTAGTTGCTGCTAACAAGAATGGATCGTAACTACAGAGACCTGCTTGCGACCAGCCTGGACACAGATGGGGCTCCAGCACTTCTCTGCCAGTATCTGTGTGTATGTAGGAGGGGCTGTTTGTTTACTGTAAGGTCTTACAATAGTGAAGTGAAATGTTACAAAAATAACCTTTGCAAACTGCCGTACCGGTTGCATTCTTACTTTGTGGGTTTTTTTGATCTACATCCATTTAAATAGTTGCTCTTATTTAGCCTTGTTAATGCATTATTTGTCAGGTGAATAGTTTGCATCATTCAGTTTTCCAAAAATGCTCTTAGTGTAAAAGGCAAGAAAGAATACTGAGGGTGCTGCACAAACATATTGATACTTTACAAGTAGTGATTCAGTCAGATACCATCTGCAGGGTGGCTTTTTGGGAAAAGTGTCTGTTTAAAAAAAAAAACATGCAGAAAGTAGTGAAAAATATTGTCAAGAAGTCTGGGTTTTGCTAATAAAGGTTGATAAGAGGGTTTTTTTATTTTGTATAAAATAAAAAATATGGTCTTTGCTGTGGCTTTTTCATGCTAAGTTTAACTGCTTTGAATGGTTTAAATGAATATTAGGGCCAAGGATGGTGACAAGCGTGAATGCTTCTGACCAATCAGACAATGCTCCACACTAACCTTTCTGATGCTTTACACATGATCTATGTTGTTTGAAAGATTCTTTTTTCCTATGGCCTTGAATGGGATTGGCACTATAACGAGCTTGTGCTTCTTCTGCCCATGTACAAATTTTCTCCTCTGTGACACGAAGAACAAAACAAAAGAAATCAGCCTGATGTGTCATACAAGAAAGCCTGTTCTGCACACCTGCCTGCTTGCTGCCCTTTGAGCAAGAAAAGAAGATGGTTAATCAGTGGCAAATGTGGCCTCACTGAGTCTAGCTGGTAGCTTGAGTATTACAGCTGTGTATATTGATTTTTAAAAATAAATTTCATTGCTTGTATGTTAAGTACAAATACTTCTTCCACCTTCTTCTGGTCACCTGATAATATCACTGTGTAAAAATAACTGCATGAGCAGTGGTGTGTTGCCCAAGTATAATGTGTAATTGCCATCGGAGACAGTTTCCTAATATTGGCATGAGAGGAGATCTTCCCCAAGACCAGAGCATGCAGAATGTCTCCCAGTGGCTCCTGGCAGGATTTAAAACAAAATAAAAATAACTGAGAAAGCTGTACACATCATGAATCACTTGAGGACAGTTCTGCCTCTCTCCGTCCCCTTGTATCTGGATTTAATCCTAGTAATTCTGGAACTCTGCCTTCCTCTGGGAGCTCAAGAGATTTTGGACCTGTTGGGAAACATGGGAGGGGCTTTTCAGGGCCCTAGAGGTTTTTATTAAATCTGCTCTATAAGTGAACAAGTAATGAACTTGGGGAAGGTTGATAGATGTGAATTTGAGAAAGGAAATGATGAGGCATTATATGCACCCGTGTTTACAATTTGCAACTGTGTGTAAATTAGTTGTTATTATTTAGTATGTTCCTTGTCTGGCAGTGCAGTATAGCGGTGTGGTTTTGCATACACTTTTCCTTACAGATCTCAGGATCCTTTACAAGCTCATATGTCTAGTTAGTAACTGGAAACAGAGTCACTGAGTCCTCGCAGTAATCCTTCTGCTCCCCAGAGCACCAGGTGCCATCCTGCATCAAAGAGCCTTCCTCAAAAGAGTGATTATATTTCTCTTGGGCTTAATAGGGACATGCAGAAGTTTGCGTGAAACACTAACAGATTTGAATTATTCATTAAACTAAAACACAGAAAATAATGCAAATATTTTTAATAGAAGTATACTAAAAAGGTTAAATAAGCATTATGTCCAGGATATGTATACCAATTAATTATATTTCAAAACTGCTTGTAGTTCCTTGGGAACCTTGCTCTCCTATTCCATAAGATGTGTTACAGGGCAGGTCGTTCTGTAGTAACTGGGATGGTGACAGACAATACAATGTCATATCTGTGGGACAGTTATGAACTGTTATGTACTCCCCTGCCCTGTAAGGGGGTGTAATTAGTCCATATCACCAAGTGACGTTGGACCTGCAGAGCCACAGACACCTTGTTTCAGTGAGCAGAGTGTGACTTCGTTGATAGTACCTACAGACTCGCCAGCCTGTATTTCTCAGAGCTATGCTACTCCTGATAAACCCTTCCATGTGAAGGGGACGAGGTCTCCTGCTGTTCTTGAAATGACTGGGCTCTGAGAAAGGATAGCTAATTCAAGAAATAGAAACTCTTTGGATATGTTGTAAGTAAAAGAGACTTAAAAGAACGTGTTATCACCAGACTGACTATATTTTAGTGCAGTTGCTGATCTTATGATGCAATTCATGTGTGTCTGACGGTTGCTAGCTGTGTTAAATGAAGGCAGCTGCAGGGAAGCATTAATGTGACTGTCATTAGGACTGTTTTCTTGCTGCAAAGCTGTTTGAAAAAGGGAATAAAGTTATTATGATAATCTGTGTTTTCTGAATGAATCTTTTTAATTGCTGGTTTTAATTTCTTTTACTAGAACCACCTAGAATTGTAATTTCACCTAAGAATCAGACTTTTACAGAAGGCTCTGAAGTGTCCATCAGGTGTTCTGCAACAGGTTATCCAAAGCCGATGGTAGTATGGACACACAACGATATGTTTATTATTGGTTCGAGCAGGTAGGAGCTATAGCTTTCTCTATTTATTTTAATTTTTTTTTCTATGTGAGAAAGAAGTTGTGAAGAATGCCAAAATATTCTGACTGTTTCTTCCACAGGAGACTGTGCATTTTGGGAATAGTACCTCTGCCTTTGCCTTTACAACTCTTTAATTTCAGTTTCCTCGTCTCTAAACCAGAAATACTTTAGTACTCTTCTTCAGAAGGTTTTTTACAAGATTAATCTAACTGCTTTTCACAAAATGCATTGATATTCTCTGATAGATGTAATAATACTCATATCGTTGTTTATAATGAGAAAAAAACAGTACTACCGGTTTATAAACCATCCGTTCATGCTGCTGCTGTTGGTGCTTGGAGTGTGGATGTAACAGTTATTCTCTTTAATTTAACTGATCATTTAGGTTGTTCTCCTGTGTGTTCCCAGGTACAGACTGACCCCAGAAGGCACCTTAATCATAAGAAAGGCAGTTCCAAAAGATGCAGGAATTTATGGTTGCTTGGCAAGTAACTCAGCTGGGACAGAGAAACAGACATCCACGCTTACGTACATCGGTAGGTAAAAGAAACAATGTAGTTGAAATTAAAAAAGCGAACTAATGCATGATCAGGGAGGAACTGTTAAAATTAGTACAATATTAGTTAAATACAGAACATGCTGGTAGAAATTTAAAAAAACTCAGAAGATACGTTGAACAGCTGACTAATATCCCTTTTGTTTTCTGTTCAAATCTGAATAGCGTTGCTAGGTGATATTTGGGGCTTAATGTTTCTTCTTAGGCTGTTTTTAAGAAAAATAAAACAAAACATAAAATTGAGTATTAAAGTGGGGTAGGCTTGCAAACCAGAGTAAGTCTTTAGAGTAGGAATCATGTTTCTGTAAATTCTGTAGTGTGCTTAGCACTCTGGAGGCCTAGTCCTAATTGTGTGCTCTAAACATTACATTATTGTATTAATAGCAGAGTATTAAAATTCTTGATGACCAACATCTGGTTGGAGCAGGAGAGAGGCTCTGAATATTTTTACTTCCTATACTCTTCAAATTCTTTCCTTAAATTCCTGTATGTTCTACATATGGTCCAGGTGCTCTGGACATTCCAGACTCTCTACTTTTTTCATTTCCCAGTGTTTGTCTGTCACCTTACATGATTTTTAAGGCTTTCCAACTTCTAATGCAAATGTTCATACTTATAACAAGAGAAAATTAGAGTATTTCATGGTTTGTATCTTAAAAATGGTATATGCTTTGGGTGAGGAACTCATTTTTTCTGTATTGTTTCTTTTTAGAGGGCCCAACATTGACCATAGTTGAAAGTGAAATTCTGGTTGCTCTTGGAGACACAACTATTATGGAATGTAAAACAACTGGAATCCCACATCCCCAAGTTAAATGGTTTAAAGGTGCACTTATTACTTTGTGTTTGATTTATTTACTTTGCAGTAATATTTAGAACAATGATTCTGAAGTGACTTCATTTTCTCAGAAGCTTTATGTTGTATTCAACCAGTGACTGACCTGTGAGATCGGCTAAATCTAGAAAATACTACAGTTAACCTTTAGGACATAAATTCTTGCTCTTGTTTAAATACAGTAAACGAACATACTGTAACACAATTAACATGAAAAAAGCAGAAGTAAATTACTGTCTGTCACCTTACATGATTTTTTTTTTTTTTTAATATATTTTTTTTTTTTTTTTTTTTGGTCAGAAAGTGTTTAGCTATGTGCTACAGGAGTTACAAAACATTTTTCTATTTTTCCTACTGGATGTTTGCTCAAATTCCTTTGCAACACCTGGGGAATTTTATTTGATTCTTCTGAATCTCAGAGATACCCGCTTAAAGTTTTTTAGGTAGTGAGGCCGGATGTTGCATATCACAACTGCAGAAGTTTTCGTAAAGTGTGAATCAGAGAATTCCATATCTCAAGACTGAACTTTTCTTCTCGAAGAAAGAAAGCAGTTGGCCCTTGTGTGTGGCTGTATAAGCCACCTGCCTGCTGATTTTCTGGAAAACCAGTAATCTCGTTCAGTAAATATTGCCAACAGATAGCTTCTCCAGTCCAATCTTTCATCCCTGACAGTGGCTGGAGGGAAGCGCAAACTCCGTTCTCTTCTGTTTGCAAATAACCTTCCCTCAAAGGAAGCTACTTCTGAACTGCAGTTAATGTTTGGCTTGTATTTTAAAGCAGGCTTTGTTACTCATCCCTAATTCTAAATGTTACGCATCAGTATTGTGCCTCCTACTGAGCCTGGGAGGTAGCAGAGCTGTTTTTTAGGTTTTGCAGAGTTCCCAGCTTGGTACAGAGATGGCTACTACATGTGGTCTCTAACTCGTGAAGGAGAAATAAAGTCTGGCACACTGTCCTAATGCTGATATCTGTCCAAAGCTACTTGGATATGTGTTCCCCTTGTGAAACAGATAGATAAAAAGGGATTGTGTCTAATGTAGTAATGAATTTTTCCACTCAGTTGAGAGGAAGTCGGAGTGCTCATCTGCTAAATGAATGCAGGCACGCTGTGAACTAATCTCAAACTTGGACATTGTTTTGTTGGGATAATTTTGGTAAATACCCTGTTATATTTCAGTTACATTTTTTCTGTCTGGACTTAGGTGACTTAGAGTTGAGGGCATCAGCATTTCTCATTATTGATACTCATCGGGGTCTTTTGAAGATCCAGGAAACACAAGATCTGGATGCTGGTGACTATACCTGTGTGGCTACCAATGATGCAGGGAGAGCTTCTGGAAAGATCACTCTAGATGTTGGCTGTAAGTAGCTTGCAATCTAGATAGTAAATACTCTCATTTGAGTGTGTCTGGTCAGTGGTGCCTTGGTTTTCTGGACCTTTCTCAGAAACGTGTGTAAGTCTGTGTGTGTGATGGGAACAGCTTTTTGGTGGTGTTGCTAAGCTGTTTCCTTGTCCTGTTTGGACTCCAGCTTTCCTTCACTCTTACGTCTTTTGCACAGCATAAAAGTTATAAGGAGGAAGAGAGAGACAGAAGAGGAGGAGGAAACTGCTGAAACCTCAGCCTAACGTAGTTCTCAAGTAGAAAATAAGTTACACTAACTGAAGTTACTATGTAAGGTTATTGTAACTTAGCCCTTCCTCTCCTCTTTTCCTAATTCTTTCTGACCGCTTAGGGCCTAACACATCACATCTTATTAAATGTCAGTTCCTGTCAGGCATGTTGTCAGGGACCGGACCCCTACCCATCCCCTCCGGGATGATCCATGTTTATGTCTCAAACAATGGGCAGAACATTTTCTAAGGAAGAGACTCCACCGCGAGTGCTTGGGCAGAGCACTCAGAACATTTCTGAAGAAGAGATGCCACCATGTTTAGGACATTAGCAAGTTGTTAATGTCTTGAGTGACAGCACATCTGTCAGGTGGGGCATGGGTGCTGAGGGCTGGAGTCATCTTCCCGGTGGAGAACCGGCTCCCCCAACCCCCCAAGCTAACCTGGATGCAGCGCTGTTGTGTCCCCCAAAGGTTAACCCTGAAGGTGACCTGGATCCTTGGTCCCCCTGAGAGTTGGTCCAGGACTGGGCCGGACTGAACTGTATAAAAGGTGAGCCCAAACTGTGCTCCCCACCAACCCATCACCACCCCACGCACGGAGTTTCTGCCTGAAACAAAGACTTCTGCCTGGAGAGAAGACACATGCTGGAACGAGGGATTGGTGATGTTCTCTGTGTCTCTGTCTGTGTGTCTCTGCTTCTTTGACTCTGTCTTTCTGCCCCTCTTTCTTACTTTCCAATGTTTGGTGATAATTGATAAGTGTGATTTGGTGCTTGGCTCTGAGAAGTTGATTCCTGATGTTTATGCAGTTGCTGAGGTGAATAAAACTGTGCTGTATTGTTTCTCGAGTCACTGACTCCACCTAGCCGGTGCTCCTTTTCGGGGAATCACAAAAAACCTCTCTTGACCATCCACTGGCGTGGGGCGAGACAAATGTACACTTTCTGAAGCAATGAGCAACACTGTTTGAAGAAGGCAAGAAACTTAATGCTAGCACTTGAATATGCACTTTCATCTGGTGCGAGTGGGTGTATCTTCATTTTCTTGAGGTGTTTAGCCTGTTTCTGGGCTCCCCATTGTAAGCAGACAGCATGCAAGGCTGCTTTTTTAAGGTACTTCTAGAGTTGGAAATCTGTTGTTAGAAGAATAATTGTGCATAATGGGACATGTCATTAATAGTGTAAGCAGAATGCTAATGTCATGTTGCAACCTCAATTTACTTTGTGTGCTCTTTTGTCCTTTTTTCCAGCTCCCCCAGTTTTCACGCAGGAACCCAGTGATGAATCTGCAGATATTGGCTCAAACATCACGCTGCCGTGCTACGTTCAGGGTTACCCAGAGCCAAAGGTTAAGTGGAGGCGACTAAATGGTGCTTCCCTTTTCTCAAGACCATTCGCAGTTAGTTCCATCAGTCAACTCAGAACAGGAGCTCTGTCTATTAATAGTAGGTAGTCTGAACTTTTAAAAAAATATTACAGAAGGCAATATGACATATGCAATGGTTTTAAGTTACTAAACTGCTTTATAAAACTGTTAAGTTTGTATAAAGACTGGATTTTTATCGAAGATTGTGTTTCTGGTACTGACTTCATTGCTTTTGACATGCAGTTCATTTTCTCACGAGTTTGTGAATTCAGTTGTGTTTGGTCATTGGCTTCAGTCTTCTTCATAGAAATTATTACACCTTTGTTTAAATAAATGCAGGTTATGTACTCTGTTGATACTGAGGAGCCATAGATTTTTTTTGGTGGTTTTGGGTTAGGTTTTTTGTTTGTTTGCTTTTGTTGGGTTTTTTTGTTTGTTTGTTTTTCAGGGAAGTGTTTCTAAACTTTGTGTTTTAGGCAAGTCGTAACTTGGGTAATAACTAGAAATTCTGCAAGTGGCTTTGCAATTTCAGTTACTTGGAGCAGTTCAGTCACTCATACACTAAGTGGTGTTATTCTGTTTTCTTAGCTCTTTTATTCCTTTCTAGAATGATCAGGTTGGGTTAAGTAATTCCTCTCTACTGTATGTACAGTGCAGTAACTCGTGTCTTATGTACTACCGTGTGAATGCCTGTTCACATACAGACGCACATTGCTGTATGTAGTAAGCAGTATTCCACAGTAAATGCACTACATTATAGCGTATATATGTGTGGATATATAGTGTACTGCCATGTGTTATTCATGCATGTTAGTATAAACTGTATTAAAGTATATGCAATATATAAAGTGATGAAAAGTTTCATATATGTATATAATGCTTTTTTTAACTGAAGTGCTCATACAGTCGTTGATTCTGTATTTGGTGACAGATGGAAAGGAATGATCTGGCCAAAAATGACTGTTTGAAACTGAAGGATAAAAGGCTAGGGTATCCATGTATTGCAAAATTTTCAGTATCACTTCAAAGGCTGCAGTATGATCTCTTTTTTCTCCCTGCTCTAGGCTTGTGGGTCAGTGATGAAGGAACTTATATCTGTGAAGCTGAGAACCAGTTTGGAAGGATTCAGTCGCGGCCAGCTACGATCACAGTAACTGGACTGGGTAGGACTGGTTAATGTCAGTGATGACAGGGAAAGGGAAGACTAGCAGCAGTTCAGTCCCTGGAATACACGGGAGGAGGCAATAGTTGGTGGTGTTTGTGCAACAAATAGGATGTCTGTGGGTTATGTACACACACAGTGACATATCTATATGCTTTTGTCTATAGCTATATTTACACACATGTAGTCATCCACAAAAACTGAATCAGAAGACATTTGCATGTAATATTCTTATTGATTTCAGTGAATTCTGCTGGATAGAACATTGTCTTTAACAGACTACAATAGTATGAATTACTTCCATCTGCAGTTTATAACACGGACTTTAAAAAGGGATTTATCCTGTCTTCTGTTTCTTATTCCTAAGTAAATTTATTAAGGAATGGAAAATCACCATAATGATGAATACTAATAATGGAGTTTCTGCCATGTAATTAAAAATTCATTTAATTTCAAAAAGCAGGAGCAATGAACTTGCTTAGGTCAGTGTGTTGATATAACTGCAAAGGAATTTTAGTGATCCAAGAAAGCAGTAAATGTCTAGCTTTGACAATAGCTGTGCTATTAAGGAGTTGTTTATTATCTTGGTAGAACAACTGGCAACAAAAGGAAGAATAATGCGGTGGAATGTATACATTTGCAGGAGGATAAGAGTGGAGTTCATTTGCCATCAAAGAAGCCATTTGTTAACTTTAAACATGTGGTGGGAATCTGTAATGCTAGTAGTAATTGAGAGACAATATGTTTTTACCTATTTAAAAGTGTTATTTAATCCCCATTACTTAAAATTGATTTACAAAGCATGTGCCCTGGAGTGCTTTCTGCTGGCTCTTTATGGAGCATGCAGAGTTTTCGGCTGGGCTGTTGACCTCTATTTCTAGTCCCTTAAAACTTTGTGCCAAAGGAAATTGCTGCTTATTTTTTTCTCACCAAACCTGCTGCTTTTGTTCTTCATTTTTTTTTTTTTTTTCCACAAGCAAGGAAAAATGTTCTATCAGTTTGGTATCCAGGGGAACATGAGTTTTCAGGGAAGTGCTGGATTGGATCCAATTTCAGTTGGACAATGTCTTCCATTTGCTGCCATTCTGTATTCCTCCAGCTTCCTTTTTCTCTCCTATGCTACCCCACACCTTTGGTTGGTTTTGTTTGGGTTTTGTGGGTTTTTTTTGTTTGGTTGGGTTTTTTCCTGCCTGCATTGTTGACATTTCAGATACCAGAACCCTATTGGGTATTTTTTGTTGTAAAATTAAGTCTGTTGGAACTCTCATGCTGTTTGTTGATGAATACATTTTTTTCCTACCTGTTTTTTTTTTTCTTTCTATTTAGATTATGTAGTTTTTATTGTAGGAAATGTTTCTTGCTCTGTACTTTGTATAGTACTTTGCACAAGGTTAGAGTCAACAATAATAATAAAAACTCAGATTTAATACTTTACATAAATATCTAAACGTTCCTAATATTTGATTTTAATTCTTTCTTTTGTTCCAGTTACACCTCTGATTGGAGTAAGTCCAGCCACAGCTAATGTCATTGAGGGGCAGCAGCTCACTTTGCCATGTGTACTGCTTGCTGGAAACCCCATTCCAGACCGGAAGTGGATTAAAAACAGCATGGTGGTAAGACTCTTTTGTTTCCTGTAAAGCCAAGATTTATTGTCAGAGAAAATCTACAACTGATACTTCAAGCCACGATAACAACTTGGTTTAATTTACAAAAGTTGATGTACAAATATACTGATAGATTTTATGCTTACAAATAAAGATGCTTCACGAGATTGGACTGGCTCACTGGAAAGAAGGATCCAGTTTCGTCCAAGTGAATTACAGCAGACAGCCACCACTCAACAGGAGCTGCTGCCTCCTCAGGAGAAGCCAGCTGGCTGTATCTGTAGGGCAGTAGCTGCTTCTGAGTTTCTGCAGGTGTTGTCTATTCAGAGTGCAACCATTCCCCCAGAAATTATAGCTTTTTACTGTTCAAAATATGAAAGTAGAATTCTGGCAGCCTGATGGTTATGCCTTACTGATCACTGCCCATGCTAGGAAATTTCTATCTCTGAAGCACAGATGAAGGAATACGAAATGGTTGTGGAAGATGTGAAGGTCTAGAAAAGAACTTGGAACAAAAGTATTTGTGAATTGTCCTTCTGTCTTCTACTTATTTTCAAAGCAGCTTTATGCATTCTTATTGGCCCTTGAATTTCAGCTGTGGGCTCTGAATATAGGAATGCTGGTGGCATATACCTACCAGAATGAAAAAACTTCTGGAATTTAAACATGGGTAACTGAAAAGCATGTCTTTCCCCCTGTTTTTTAAAAAGAAGGATACCAGAAAATTTCTATGTATTTAAGGTTTTTTAACGTCATGACTTTTATTGTTGCTGATGGGATGAGATGTCAGCATCCCTGTACCATATAGTCCTTTCCTAGTCATGCACTGCTCCGAGCATGAAGGAGTGAGTTTTCTTTCCCCCCTGGGAGCGTACTATTGCCAATTTATAACTTCTGTAGACAGAAAGGTGGTGTAGACACTGTGCCCAGGTTAGTTGTCTGACTGAAGTTTCATTTCTTCAGTAGTAGTCAAATTACTGACTTTAACATCCTTATGAAGCTCTGCTTTTTCTCTTGCCTACTAATTTCTCCCTAAAGGCCTTTCTCCACAGCTATAATTGAAAAATGATAACAAAATTTTTTATTTATTGTCACCAAGCAGAGCCCTGGCACTACCTGTCCCTTTACTTGCTAGAGTTTTCTGCTCAATTTTTTTAATCACTAGGAATCATTGGACTTTTCTTCAGACTGTGTGCGTGCAAGTAGCACAGCCT
Organism: Syrrhaptes paradoxus; assembly: GCA_013400615.1. Taxonomy (NCBI): domain Eukaryota; kingdom Metazoa; phylum Chordata; class Aves; order Pterocliformes; family Pteroclidae; genus Syrrhaptes; species Syrrhaptes paradoxus. The sequence goes on along the minus strand of VZTO01017049.1, from coordinate 73,502 downwards.
GTAACTTCTGTGAGAAATATTGGCACGATCCTCCTTGTTGAGTTGCTAATTCCTCTGTGTAGTAGTGCTAGTTTCCTGTAATTGTAAGCTCGTGGCAAAAGCTACACTCCAAGGAAAGTGCTGGAGTAAGTTATATATTTAGAGAAGAATGCAGCTTTTTCTGAGCACAGCATGACTGGAATAATTTTGAATTCTAACCACCTTTCTGTAAGGCAAGTGTATTTTGCTGAGCTCATTGATTTTTTTTTGGTGTTGCTATAGGGTATGTAACTTTAAAAAATCGGTCTTATTTTGTGACAGTTATAACTTTCCTTATCTTTCACAATGGTATGCTTCAGAGCTGATCTCTTCTACTTGATGGATATGGCAAGTTGAAGGTTTTGATAACTGTAAAAAAAACCCCAAGGATCTGTTTGTGGAAGAAGAACAAGTCATTGCACTTATCAAGAGCTGATGCGTGATCAAACTGAGTTACAGGAATACCAATAAAAAGTACAGTGAAATAATTCAGCTAAGTTTGTTTTTGCTTCAGTGCACGATTATAATCATGAGTGGCAGTTCTGTACTACTGTGGAAGAGCAGAGTTGCTGTTACGATCTTAATCTCACTCCAGCAGTAAATACAAAGTGCTACCAAAATACTTATATAAATTTAGCTTTTTATGAAAGATGGAAGGTAGGAAAAGCTCTAGTAAAATTCTTCAGGAACATATAATTTTTAAGAATGTGAAATAGTCGAGTAAAGCCATGCTGCATTCCAAAGTATTATCAACAAGTATTTTCTTCAGTAAAACATTACATCACTCTTTTGGCAGCTGGTTCCCAATCCCTACATTAATGTTCGCAGTGATGGAAGTCTACACCTTGAAAGAGTTCGGCTGCAGGATGGAGGTGATTATACCTGCATGGCAAGTAACGTTGCTGGGACAAGCAACAAAACTACTACTGTTAATGTTTATGGTAAGGAACACTGTCCTGTTGCCTTTTTGCTGAATGCAGGATGAAAGTGCATTTCTTACTAACAGGAGCTCTCACTAGAGCTTTTTTCTTATATTACTTTCTCCAATTTTGTCTTTTGTAATGGTGTTGCTTTGTAGAGTAATGTGGGAAATGGATCCACTGCACCGGAAAGAACTGAGCGACTGAGACCGTTTTTAAAATAAAACAAAAATAATACCATTTTGTGATTGTAAAAGGTCCTATTTTTTAAACATCTACAAAGGTTAGGCTGTGCAGTCATGATCTCTAGCTTTGTTAACAAAACAGATGCAAGTGGAAGTTTACTGGAAAACATGAAAAGCGCTGTCTGGGGGTTTCATAAATGATACAAGGAGGCACAGCTCATGGGAGAATTAGAATTAAATGAGTTATGAGTGTGACAAAATGTGGGGGGGGTTGTTTGTTTGTTTGTTTGTTTCCTTTATTTGTTTCCTTTAATTAACACTTACCAAAAATTACACTGACAGCAAGACGTAGTGCTACCATTGCAGTAACCCATCTGTATTTCAGCTGAAGATACTCTGTGTGGGGTCACAATCGCTTCATGGTTTACAGCCTGAAATTTTCTCACGTCTTAAAATAATCATGGGAAATTTATTTTATGCTTCACTGAAGATGCTGGAACATCCTTTTATGTTAAGAGTAGCTATTATTTTTTAATATAGCCGAGTACTCAGTGTCTGATAAGGTCTTGCATGTCAACACTAGTTTTTGGAGTATTTCAGAACTTGAGAACAGAAAGGAATATATTTGTATGTTTTTAGAAAGATCTAGTTTTTGTTGTTATAGCCTTAAATCTGATCATCTTTTTTTCTGTTGCTAATTCAAAACCAGTTCAGCTAAGCAGAGGAACCTGGGGTTTGTATTATCTCTTGTCACTGATTTTGTGAAGTGACTGGTTCATCTAACAGTCACTCCCTGCAAAAACCAGGACTGCGGTTAACACAACTTTGTAGCGTTTATAACAAAGGTTAAATAAGTTTGGAGCATGATCAGTTCTTCACTCTCATGTCTGCTCTGTTCAAGATGTCCGTTGATGGAAACTGAACACCAAAAATGCTGAACCCATTCTCATGAAAGGTGGTGTATGGGTTGAATCATGTACAGTATTGTTTTGGGAAGCCTGGCCTAAAATGTTGTCAAAGGATACTGTAGCAAAGACTTTCTGAAATGACTGCAGTCAGTTCTGTGAAATACCTGCAGTTACTTTAAAATTACATGTACCTAATCCAATGATCAACCTGTGGCTGACACGCTTTGTTATGAACAAATATTTATTCTGTCATGAGAAACTGGAGAGTGGGAAAGTGGCTGGTCGTTGTCAGTGTTACGGTTCAGAGAAGAGGCTGAAAATTCCCAAACCCTGCTGCCTCTTTGAAGTGTTAACTGAATATAAGGATTTTATTGTGAGAGCTGTGCCAAAGTTTAAAATCTGTCTTCTGCATGTGTTTAACATTTGCATTTATTTTTAGTTCTGCCTGTTATTCAGCATGGGCAGCAGATCTTCAGCACCATTGAAGGAATCCCAGTAACATTGCCATGCAAAGCAAGTGGAGTTCCTAAGCCGTCTATTGTCTGGTCCAAGGTAATTTCTCATCTTTGAGCTGTTTGTGTTGAAGGATGAATGAAACACATTATTTAGTTGTCATAAAAGTTATACGCAAAAAAACACAGCCAAAAGCCTCAGTGGTGAGGGACCTGGCCATCTCTGTTTGTATCTGCTGTTGTTTCTTAGAGCAGTGCTTTCTGGCCATGGTCCAGCCATAGATCAATGTTCTGTTCTTTGAAGGGCTTTGGTTGTCACTGCTTTTTTATATTTTTAGCACTTTAGAAATTGTTCATATTCCTGTTGTGAGCCGATAATTTGAGAACAGGCAACCTGCCATAGTTCATTTTTGTTTTGGAGCCTTACTGCAAGATGAATTTTTCCTCTGAGGAAAGTGTGTCTAGTAGTGGCATTCAGAGGTTAACAATCTGCCACTTTTCAATTGCGTCCTTGACAAGATGTCCACTGAGGGGGACCTCAACCTTTTGGGGAGTTTATCTGTAGGTCAGGCTTTTTTTTCCCCCTCCCCCTGTACTTGAACAGCATAATTTCTGGTAGTAACAGTTATTCAGGGTACATTATAGCTCACATGGCACTGCTGTGAAGGCACTGTTGTGCCTCAGAAGTTGTGCAGATGTAACTGATTGGGACCTTGTGAACAGCTTTGTTTAAAAGAAGGACTACAACACAGCTAACTGTGTTGGACTGGTAGGGAGGAAATCGTGAGAGGAGTGTTTTCCTTACCAATCATCTATAATGTTCAATACAGACAGGGAAGAGTCTGCTGACAAATAAATATTTTATATGCTATATACAAGATCTGTTTTGACATCAGAAACCAATGTCAAAATTAACTCAGTTGAAACCTTGATTTTTTTTTTAAACTTTCTTCTAAGAATTGGGATCTGCAAAATGTAACAAGTTTTCTGCACAAGAAACCCTTTGCCTCTGCTCTTGTTACTCCTTAGAAAGTAACACTCAAGGAGTGTGAAAAGTTAGTTGAAGTTAATTTGCATGAATAGAATTTTGGGACCAGGCTGCTTAGTCAATATAAAATATTTTGTCTATCTCAGCCATGAACAATAGAAGAATGTAAAGTAAAATATTGCTCAGTTTAGTCAGATTGTCTGAAATTGTTTGGTCTACAAAACTGCATTAAAGAGCATGGAGCATATTGCATGGTCAAAAAACCAGAACCAGTGTTATATTAAAAACACAGTAGTATTCATACTAAGAATCAGTCACAGCAATGGGCTAAGCAGGGGAGATGCTACAGGCACTAGCAATTTTCATATTCCTTTAACAATGTTAATGTTTTTGTTAGATTTCATTTTATTGCTGTAAGCTTTAGCTTTTATTGAATTAAATTATTGTAATTTGGTTTATTTTAGAAAATCCAGATGCTGTGGACTTTCTTTTTCTTTTTCTTTCTGCAGAAAGGAGAAGAAATTCTTTCCAGCAATGTGAAATTTTCTTCAGGGTCTGATGGAAGTCTGTATGTAGTTTCACCAGGGGGTGAAGAGACTGGGGAATATGTGTGCACTGCAACAAATGCTGCTGGTTATGCTACACGGAAAGTCCAGCTGACTGTCTATGGTATGTATGAGCCAAAATCAAGTATAGAGTCATTGTGTCTCTCCCCTTGTTGCATTCTTCTTTAGGCAGCAAAACCCACTCAGGTGGATTGTGAACTAGGATACCCACAGTACAAATTGGATTTAAACTGATCTCTAATTAGCGCTTTTGACTTTGTCCTAGTTCACTGGATCCCCATCCCAGGCAATTTTAGAAATGGCTGATACTGGAAGGCCTAACCTTCAGCCTTTGTGGTTCTCGTAAAACTTCCTTATGCCTGTTACCTTGAGCTCTTGGACTAGGATCTTGGGCTGACCATAATTCCATCTTTTATAGAAGTGGATAGGAAGTATCTGTATAGGAATAGAAGTTCCTGCTGATAGAACAATGAAGATCCATTAATCCCTACTGGTCCCAAAACTTCCTGCCACCTCCTAGTACTATAAAAATTTGATTTAGCATAGGCTTTTTTTGCAAGGCTTTTATGCCTTGTTAGGTATTGGTGCTGCAGTGTGACATAGTTCAGGTATTGGGTGCGAGCTATCTGTGCAATACAGAGCTCAGTATATGCATGAACTACATATATCTGTTGCTATCCAGCTTTTGGGTAGGTAATGTGGTCTTGCTGGTGTTCGTAGTGTTGCATGGAGACATCAGCCAGTGTCTGAGCTACAGGTTCTGTATATGAGCATTGCAGTGATTTATGTCTATTGCAGACATGTCATTAAATCTAGGATTGTAATGTTGTCTACCTGATAAAAAAATAGATGTTTAATCTGAAGTAAAATTGTATGGTGTTACATTTGTACAAATACGTATATTCATTGCAGCTTCTTAACATGTTCCATGTTATAGTGAAACCTAGAGTATCCAGGCCTGGAGACCAGCAAGGAAATGCGTATGATAAACCCATAGAGATCTCAGTAATTGCAGGGGAAGATGTCACACTTCCATGTGAAGTAAAGAGCTTACCACCCCCCATAATTACCTGGGCCAAAGAAATGCAGCTCATATCTCCATTCTCTCCAAGGTAACAATGTTTGATGGAAACAAAAGAAAAGTGAAACTGCATCTAAGCTTTCAAGATTTTGGAAGGGTATATAATTTCTAATTGTTGTCCTTCATAAGTGCCCTGTTTTACTAGCTCTTGAAACCCTCTTTCCCAAACCAAGCGTATGTCTCTCTCCGAAGGATACTAAGACCATGCATCGTTGTACAGCTTCTATACCAGTGTGTGTTCAATCTCAGGAGGCCAAGATGGAAGAGATCCTGTTGTATTGGTACTGGGTGGTGCCCAGAGACCCATATAATCTGTTCCTGATAATAAATGTCTGAAAATTGTTTTTCTTTTCTTAAACAGTTTATGCTCAGGGGAGCATTGTTTGTTAATCACGTGAAGTCTGGGCTGCCAGTAGAATAGAATACAGATGATGATAAATGTTTGGGAGTGCTTACAAGGTCTCGTGGCTTGCTGTGTTTTGGATCCAGAAACTCTCCAGATATTCTTGAACATGGGAAAACATAGCTAAATGCTCATAAAAATTTTGAGTTGACACCCTTAGAGGCTGAAGAGTTGGGGACTGTCTTGTATACAGCATGGGCCACAATGTTGGAGATCTTCCTTATTATTTTAGTGTGGTTCAAAATAGGAGAGGAAACGAGTAGGTGATTATTCTCTGTATGTTCCCAGTTGAAGTGCCAGGCACTGTCACAGGGAAAGCTCGAGCTTTCTGGTCTTCAACATACCTCAGAAAGGGTAAAGGCTACCAGGAAATGGTAGTGCTGGCCAAATGTGTACGGTAGCGATTGCTTGTGCCTGTTGTTTAGTGTCTCTCAGTGATCCAAGTGGAAGGAATCGGCCAGTGCCTGAGCTGAATTAAGGAATCATACAGACTGAAGGTGAGCTTGTTTACTTTGTGGCCAAATCTATACCCGTGAGCCACCCATTCCAGCGAGTCTGCAACAGCCTCAGCAACTCATAGCTGCTGGGCTGGCGTATTTGACAGAGGAGGCTTGGGCACGGAGAGTTGATTTGTTGTTAGTAATCTGTGTGGAATTTTCTACTGTGTCCTGTGAGCATGTTCCATGCACTAATGAATCTGCGTTCTTGATCCCTTACTTGTCCTCATTTTACCTCAGGAGACACTGTTGAATTAGGCTACTTGCTCATGGCTGTTGTGGAGAGGTGCAAGTTGTCCAGAGCAGAAGAAGTCCAGCTCAGCCCATTTCATAAAATTGTTTACAGATGTCATCAAAAAGTTAAAGAATTGGTCCAAACAAAATTGTTTGAGACCACCCAAAGATAATGATAGAAATGTGACCAGTAGACAAAATAAGAGTGGAGTCAGAAATGAAGGAATTTCTGCCAGACAGCAGATCTAATTTGTGGACAAAATGATGGACATAAGTTGCCCCAGCAATCATTTTTTTTGTGGTTATTAAAAAAAAAATAAAAGAAAAAAAGAAAAAGGTTTGTAAAGATATGGGCAGCAGAGGAGGAATCATAGTATCAGACAGATTTGGGTGGCCCAGAGGAAATAGACTTCACTTTCTTTCCATTAATCTCTCTGGGCCATTGCAGTCACAAAATTCAGCGTTTATTCCCATGTAATAATGTTGTCCTAATTAGACTGTGCCAGAGAAAGGAAGGCAGATGATACCACTAATTCCTACCAACTTTGCCTAAATTCGGTATATAGCCTTAAGTGCTAGACTTGAATATCTTCTTGTCAATTCTTTGACTGAGCTGGCCGATGTATCTCGTATGTGTTACAAGCCTGCAACCAGAGCTGTAGTAAAGATCAGTACTACACGGTTAACTATTTAGTGATGAATAGTGACTTCTATAAACATCAGAACTGGTGAATTCTTCAGAAACTCCCCTTCCATCTTTAACCATCACAACATCTTTTTTTTTGCCAGGATGAAATAGTATCAAAAGTTGTTACCTTTCTGACACTGCTGAGCTGGGCTGAGGTTCAAGAGCTCCATTTCTCTACCTGTTTTTTTTTCTTCAGTTATAGAAACAAGACAGATTTGAATATATCCTATAAGTAGCTAGAACCAAATTTTGTAATTTGGATCTTATATTTTAGATATTTGCTGCGTGTTCTGAATGTAATGTCTCAGTATGGCAGGGCTTAGTGTGCCCTGTAGAATGGTGTTATTTTAGCTTGTAGCACTCATTAACAATGTGTAAGTAGAGGTCATTCACCTTTCAATACATGTTTATACAGTGTATCTGCTTCTTATTTTTCCAGACACACTTTCTTACCCTCAGGGTCAATGAAGATCAGTGAGACACAAGTTTCAGACAGTGGAATGTATATCTGTGTAGCCACAAATATTGCTGGGAATGTGACTCAGTCAGTGAAGCTAAGCATACATGGTAAGTTTTAACTTAAAGGATAATTATCTGCAAGTCTCCCCATGGAATTTAGCATCCTGCAGAGCTGTTGAACCATTTTTTTCCTTATATACATTAAATGCTATTGATCTATATTCTTTCAGGTCATATTATCTTCATATGCAAGTTGTTGTTATTGATTAGATGGAAAGGAAATATTGCATACTCCCGCACATATATAAAAATATACATATAATCACCTTCCTTTAATGTTTCTTAGACTCGTGGAAGAATTAAAGCACAATATGACATTTGGCTCTTCTTAAGTCAGCCAGAGGAGTCTTAAGAACCGAAAAATTTTGTTCTGGTGGACTTAGATGTTCTCTGTGCAAGAGATTTCTTGCATAGTTTGCAAGTCAAATAGTAAGTTTGTGAAGAGTGGCTGAGAATAGCGAAGTTGACTGAAGCTTACAGATTTCGGGTTCCCACCAACTTGATGCGAGTTACATATCCAGACTTTTTTGGTAGCAAATGTCAAAGTTTCTGCACCTGCTCAGGTGGTGGTGAAACCAGTGTGCAATTGGTGGATACCTGTGGATAGGTGGCTGCTCCTGTGTTGGTGCACAGCTATAGGCATATACAACCTGCTGTACCCGCCTTTGCAAATACTTTAACACATCTTCTGTATTTTCTCTACTCAAACCAGCACCCTGTGCTTGTGCCCACCTTCCTCCCCCTCAGTAGAGGTGTCTAGTTGCTCTTGCTCAAGCTAGGACGCATGTCCCCTTCCCTCTCCTTCGTGCCATAGATGATCACATTCTCACTCCATTGTCTCTTTCCTGCTTCCCCATACTGGGGCCGCAGCCACAGGCTCTTAACCACTGACACGGTGTCATGTATTGTTAGCTCCGTGCTCTCTCGTTTATTCCTCCTTGCTTGTGTCAGAAATGGGTTGTGCCACGTGTACCTCCTGCCAGGGCAAAAGCACGCAGGAGAGTGAGTGCAGGAGCCATGGCCTGGCACAGTCCTGACGAGGCTGATCAATTGCAGTTGTGGGGGTGTTTAGATAGTTTTCTTGTGTGTGGAGTTTGGAAGTGTTGCTGCCAGTGCCCATTGCCAGCACGTGACTTTGAAGTGGATCACATACCAGGAATGTATCAAATTGGAACTCCGGTCCCCAGCAGCTCCGAAACCTTCAGACTACACTAATTCAATTACAATGGCTCTAACAGACTGCTGTCTGGTTCTATGTATAGAGAAGTCTGATATCAATGCACATCTTTGTTTATCTGTAATTGTACATTAACAGAGAGTCTGGAAAAATGGCACTTGTTATTGTTTCAGACATTCTTTGAAAGTCTTTTTATTGTCAACGATCCTTAGAAAGAAAAACATTGTGGAAAAAGAGTTATGTTGGATTTATATTGTTCTTTGGGACCAGCAAAATCTCTTCTAGTTGTTTTATCTCCTTGTCTGAACTTGTGTTTGGAAGCATAATATGATCAGGGATTAGGGGAAGGAAATTAAAATGTCAAAAGGAAAATGTAATGAACTTTATTATCATAAAAGCTGTTGAATTGCTTTGTGTTACGAAGAACTGGTACTTGTAGCTCTTCAAATGTGCTCAGTATAATAATATTACACTCTTCAGATGGAAGCTATGCAGCAGAACTTGAAATATAGCTTCTTCAAATACATCAAGCAGAAAAGGGTATCCTACATCCTATTCTATGCAGAGAACATGCAGGTTTGCTTCCTTAGTCACCTGAGGGAATTTGGTTTCAGTGAATAAGGAAGGACATTTTTTTAAATGACAGAAATGGAAAAGGATTTCCTTCAAGAATGATCTTGTACATCATTTTCTTCATGTTACTGTGGACTAAACTTGTCTTTCTTAGTTCCTCCAAAGATACAGCGTGGACCTCGAGTTTTCAAAGTCCAAGCTGGCCACAGAGTTGACATACCCTGCAGTGCCCAGGGGATCCCTCCCCCAACAATCACTTGGGTCAAAGGCAGAAGCGCTGTGCCGATAGATGGTGGGCAGTTTATCCACAGCCTGGATGGAGCTCTAAGCATCAGCAACGTCCAGCTTCCTGATGCCGGAATCTACACGTGTGTTGCTAGTAATGTAGCGGGCAGCGATGCGTCAGAGATAACACTACAAGTTCAAGGTATTTATATTAGGACCATAGTCTTGCCTCTTGTGCCAGCTAGGTATAATTTCATGCCAGTGCTCTCTGGTTTATGTTTTGGAGGGCAGTGCTCTCTCCTGTTGTCTGTTACATAATGCAAAATCCAAATCTCTTTTAGATGTTATGTTCTGATGTTAATTAAAGAAAATTAAAATAGGCAAATAATCTTTGGAGAGTTTGCAGAAATAAGAGAAAGAAACTCAAAACATATTACTTGTATTTTTTTTAATTAAAAAAAAAAAATCAGGCTACTTATGATTTGGTTTTGTAGTAGGTAATTGATTCCAGTATGGGAAACCTCTTTTTCAAAGATTATCTCCATGTGTTCAAATACCTCACGTTTTCAGAGACTGTCTCTGAATCTCAGAGCCTGGTGTCACAGCTTTAAGTGGAATTGGAATTTTGCATGAGCAGAAATGGAGCTCTTCACTCAATCAATTAGTGTGCTGTTGAAATGGTGATGGGGCAGCGGTGATCAATGTGCCAATTTAAATATATAGTATAACTCCTCACTTAATGGGCTGACATACATCAGTGTAGCCTGACTGACTTAAGCAGGAATTATTTCTTCTTTGTAATCATCTAAAGGCAACATTCTGATCCCTTTGGATTAGGGGTGCTGAGAACCACTTGTTACAAACAGCAACTAACTGACAGCAACTTTAGTTATAAATAATATTCTGTCTCACTGCACACAAGTTTAAAATGAGATGTAACAACGGATGGAAGTAGTATTAATATGCGGTATAAGCAAAAACCAGTTTAAACAGTACTTCTCAGATTTTCCAGTAACAGTGTCTTTGCCTTGAAAACAAATATCATGGGTTTTAAAGAGAACTAATTTCAGTCAAATTTGAAAGCCTTCTTCTACTGTTTACTTCCTAAATACTGCTATTGAATTCAAGACTGCTTGAATAGTACACATTCCAGTCAATGTAAAGAGGGTTACTGGAGTCTGTTATGTATTGCCAGACTGTGTTTTTGCATTTGGGAGCAAAGGTCAAGAATTTTGGGTCTATTTTTCTTTCAGAGTCTCCTACTATCGAGGATCTGGATCCTCCATACAATAGTCCCTTTCAAGAAAGAGTGGCAAATCAACGCATTGCATTCCCATGCCCAGCAAAAGGTGTGTATCATTGTTATCACCTTTAGTGACAAAAGTATATTTTTATGTTGATCATTGAAAATGACCAAGTTTCTGTGTGCTCCTTGTTATGGTAAAAATGTATACTTTATGTGGAAAAATTCAAACAAACACTGATGTAAATAACCGTTGTGTGTGGAAGCTCTGTGAAGAGTCATTGCTAGTCAACAAGGTTATTATAATGTTCAGGACCAAGGTTTTTAGTGTTAAAATCATACTGTAGCAGTTTGGGCTTCCCCTGATTTTAAAAGCTTATGGCCTCCCTGTGCATTGTCCTTGCCAGTAAGACTTCCAGCAAGCAGCGGGAAGTGAGCAAACCGTTTCTTGAAGTTTCACCTTTTTCTTGTTAGGTGTTCCAAAGCCTGTCATCAAATGGCTACGTAATGGAAGGGAGCTGACAGGCAGTGAACCAGGGATTTCAATTCTGGAGGATGGGACACTGCTGATCATAGCTTCTGTTATGCCTTCTGATAGTGGAGAGTATATCTGTGTGGCAACCAATGAAGCTGGAAGCACAGAAAGAAAATACAACCTGAAAGTTCATGGTAAATAGTAAACTATTGGGGTTTTGTTTTTGTAGAACATCTCCTCTTCTGTTGTTGAAATTTGCATGCCACAAATCTGCCCATATGCAGTTAAATTAGAAAAGCTAATCTGAGTACTTGCTTTTCTACAGTTCTGGTACTCTCCATGTTTTTTCTATTGTTTCTGTTCACCATGAGTTTATATAAAAACTGTCTTTGTTTTGCTCAAAGATCTAGGTGCATCTCATTTGTAGAGAACTCTAGTTATATTGATAACTGTAATACAAATAATAAATGAAGACTTTTACACTCGAGAAATTAAAGATTGGGTGATCTGCATTTCAGATGTAAATATGAGAAAAGTGATTAGTCAGAATGAGCATTGAACAGGAGAATTCTTGCTCCTGGTATTTTTCTTCCAGAATCCTAATTGAAAAACAGAAAATCTACAGGTGGGCTTGAAATATGTTTTGATATTTTGCTTGTTACAGAGTACTTTTATTCTAACCTTGCTGACCTCCAGTGATAGTTGGTTCTGATGCCCTAGCAGGGTTATATCCTTATCTTTATTCTGAGAAAAGCAGGAATTCCATCATTCAAGATGAAATCTTGAATTTTTTCTCTTAAAATGCTGATGGTGGTTGTGTTTGAGTGTATTTCCCTGGGAGTCTGTGACTGGACAAGAGAAGACTGTTCTTTGAGAAAGAGAAGAAAGAATATGGGGAGATACGTCCAGGGCCAAAAGGCAAATTGAAACATTGAGGAGGGAATGAAAAGGGTCTGAGAAATTTAGACTAGAGTCGTCCTTGACTAGGGGGAAGGAGAAAGGGGGAAATCACTGGAATAAGAGGCTTAATACATGACTTTGAGCTTTCTTGTAGTTCCTCCTGAAATTAGAGATCAAGAAAAGGTGACAAATACATCTGTAGTTGTTCATCACCCTGTAAGTCTCTTCTGTGAAGTATCTGGTAACCCCTTCCCAATCATCTCCTGGTATAAAGAAGATATCCAGGTATGTACGGTTAACCTAACTGAAGTAACATCACCATCATCAGTCAGGGTTGTCTTGACTTTTGAGTGCTTGGTCTGAAAACTCATTTGAAGTAAATAAATGTATGTGCCTTTATGTGTACTTAAACTGCACTGAGAACACCCACACAGAAAGCTAGCTAAATATGGCTAATCTATTAATTCCGATGTTCAGTGTGTCAAAACTAAAGTCTTTATTTTCAAGATTCCCCTAGGAATTGCCTTAGCAATCTCTCAATATGGTAGATGCCAGAGTCCTTGCAGAGGGGACCAATAATGGCATTTTCTTCATTCTATCGATGGAGAAATAAGAAGTCTTGGACATGATTTGAATTCCTCAGGATTATCCTTGAGTCCCATGCTTCTACTTGTAGCTGATAAGTGATAGTTTAAGATGAGGAGAGACCCCATTATGCACCTTTGTGACTGCCCATTACTCATGGACTGAGAATTTCTTTGGTTTTCCCACTTTCTATTGCACGTTGAGTTACAAGTCATATTGAACAGATTGCAGAAATTGGAAGAGTTTAGTGCTGTAACTGAAAGGGGAAACAGATTATCCTTAGAGTAAAACTGCCATTTTCTTCTAAGAATCCAGCTGTGATATTTGGCTAATGTAACTTGAATCACAGAAAGCTAATGTCTCGGGTTCTTTTAAGGTTGTGGAAAGCAGTACTCTCCAGATTTTGCACAATGGGAAGATACTGAAGCTCCTTAAAGCTGCTACTGATGATGCTGGACAATATTCATGCAAAGCCATAAATGTAGCAGGAAGTTCTGAGAAGCTGTTTAACCTAGATATACTAGGTTAGTTCTGTGGTTTTGGTGGTTTTGCTTGTTTGTTTGTTTTAAGATGGTGATCTGAAAAACAGTTGATATTTAAGAAGCCATTAAATTTAAATTTATTAAAAAAGAAATCTTCCTCTCACTGCCCATTAAATATTGGTTGCTGAAGCACTCTTCATGGTGGCTTTTGTAGACTGAAAATTTGCCATTCTTGTAGTAACACAGGCAAAATGATGCTTTTCATTTCTAGATTTTGGTCTTTGGTACTTAGTTCTGTGTATTGGGTGTACAGCAGTTCACCAGTACAAATGTCAAGTGCTTGTCATGGTAGAAATGATGTTGTGATCTAGGAGGAGTCACTTAGCAATGAAAATGAAAGTTGTTTTGAGGGAATTGTATGATCCACTACTGCATTTCTTCCAGTTTCGTAGCATATGTTTCCTGATTAAGTATCAGTTTTTCTTGTAATGTTTGTCTTTTTTTAAGTTCCACCAAGTATAATAGGTGCTGATACCCCCAGTGAAATTGCAGTCATCCTCAACCAGGAAGTCAGTCTGGAATGTAGAGCCAAAGGCTTCCCTTTTCCTGACATTCACTGGTTCAAAGATGGCAAGTAAGTATATTATAGCTTTTGTGGTTTGTGTCTAGGTTATTCCTCTCTTAGAACATAGAGGAAGAAGGTGCATTGTACCAGCAAGCTCTGCTTTTACCTACTTAGTGTTAAGCTGTTGTCATTGGATATAATTTGTGGTGGTGTGAGGTGGTAAGTTCTTTAACCAAAAATTAGCATCCTGTCTTTCTCTGTGAACTGTCCTATTACTGACGATGGCGCTTGCAGAGCAGATTTACAGTACTTGAAGCTAGACAATGCTTGAGGCAAGACAAAGGTAACCATTTCTGAGTTTATTCTCTCTGGATTATTTTAAACATATAAGTTAAAATACAGTTGTTTTGCTGACGTGATTTTTTAAATTGGTAGACAGTACCTGCATCAAACATTTTTCTAGATAGTGCCTTGTGCATATATACATTAAAGGTTTTAAAACATTTGTAGCCTGCGTGTTTCAATTCTTCATCTCGTCTTCCAGGAAAGCATTCCAAGAGAAGAATTCTTGGCAGCTTAAATATTAGCTGAAAACCAAAATGTTTTTAAATAGCGTTGGTGTTTAACAATGTAGTTCAGTATAGACATTGGCTAGTGCTCACAGATGTTCTGATGTGACAATTCCTTACTCTTTGGTATTGATATGTTGACACTTTCAGCTAGTAGTTGACATTTTGTTGTCAGCAAAGGACTGCCATGACCTAAGTAATTAGAAAAAGGAACTGAGATCAGGAGTAGGACTCTGGCTCTGAGGCTGGCATCCTGGATGACCTGAGTAAAGTAATTTTGTGTTTTGGTTTCTTTTAAAAACTAGGGATAAAATTAATTATAATATTTTGCCGCTTTATGTTGGTTCTTCAGATTAATGCTGTTACTCCAGTGCTAAGTGATACTCCTTAATGGTACAATTACTGCTATTAAAGGACCCCTTCTTATGGAAGTCAGTTTAAATTAATGTTGAAAGGTACGGTCAGAGTTCTGTGAAGCAAAATAATCTCTGTTCCAGGCCCTTGTTTTTGGGTGATCCTAATGTTGAGCTTCTGGACAAAGATCAAGTTCTACACATAAAGAATGCTCGAAGGATTGACAAAGGTCGTTATCAGTGCAGCGCCACCAATGCTGCTGGCAAACAAGTTAAGGAGGTCAAGCTGATCATCCATGGTAAGTTTATGGAATGTCTAATTCTAGAAGATCCTTTCATTTTACTTGTAAGATTTTTTTTTTGAATGGAGGTGCTCAGACAAATATAAATTAAGGCTCTGATCTTGCAAAATATGTGTATAAACATAACTTAATACTCATCTGTTGATAAAATCATCTTTTTGAGCATTTCTGTGTGTCAAGTATAGATGGAGTCTTTGCAAGCTTGACCTTTAAGTGCCTTTTATGTGCTTTTTATTAGTTTCTAATTGGTGAAAACCAAAAATCTTGAAGGGTCTTCTCAAATTTTGCTATTAATTAGTTTCAACTGAATTACAGTATTTTATGAAATTGGCTTCATTATTTTGATCTGTCTTGGGGAGGAGAAAATTAGTGAGAAGATTTCTATTTTAATACATTCATGGTCTTATTTTCCTTAACCTAATGCTAGGAGTAAATTCAGTCAGGAATAAGTTAAAGTTAGTGGAAAAGTGTAAGTAAAGTGCAAAACCAGTAAGAGTCAGACCCAAATAGTCTTTGGAAAAGAATGTTCCAAATAATCTTCAGGTAGTGTGATATGTCATCTTGCTTAAATTGGTGTAAACTGAGGTCATTTGTAGCAAGGGAAGAAACACTAACGTGAGATAACTATGTTAACAATAATTTTTTTTGGTGAAGTTTGTAGCACTGAGTATACTTTTTTGTGTTTTTACAAGCAGAGGGATCTTAGCAAAGATGTGGAGAACAGACAAATCCTGTGATTAGTCTGGATAAGTTTAATGTAAAGTAGGAGATAATCAGTCGAGAGAAAAGGAGGGGAAAGATTCCTGGAAGAAGGAAGAAGTAGCTTTTCAAAGAAGACTTTAAAGGAGAGGAGAGGAAGAGTTTTTCAGTTTGGAAGACAAAGAACAGGATGTGTTAAAGCTCAGTCAGACCTGAAAACTGAGAAAGCGCAGTGTTAGCACAAATTATGGGAAACAAGTGCAGAAATCTATAGGTGAGATAACACTCTGCTGTGAGCCTTTAAGCTGGAGAGTCCTCATTCACGATGGATTTGCTTCAGAAGATTCTGTGTCTTGTCTACTGAAAATTGCCAACTTGTAATACATTATTTCCCTCATCTGGGATGTTTCTGAAGCATGGAGCAACCACATGCCTAGAAATACACCTGGACGCCAATCATAGTGAAGTTTTTTTCTATCGGGAACAAAGAAAATGTTGTGAGGACATGCAGGTTATTGTGGCTGTTGTTAGATTAGAGGAAACCCCCCACAAATAAAATCCTTGCAGTTGAGTAGGCATTCAGATTTTTCAGGAGAGAGAGGTGAACTTGTGATAGTAGAATGGAACGTCTCTTTGCTTTTAAATTTCTTATTAATCCTGGCTGGACAAACGGAACCCCACGAGTGAGTGAGGAACGTAGATGCTAATACTTGCTAGTTCTTACTTTTAGCTTAGTCCTACTTTTGGCTTTGATATTTTCCCCAAACACCATGTTAAAACCGTTCTCCATCTCTGTGGATGAAAGAATTTGCTGATAGAGAAATGCATTTGCCTTTGAGCTGGGTATGTTTCAGCATATTTTATAGGTTTGTGTATTTTTTCACACAAATTATTTAATTAGGAAAATATTTCATCATGGTTTGATAATCTGCAAGACCCATCTCCTAGGTGTAGATCCACTTTGCATTTCTGTAGTGGCATTTTAAATGAACACTATGGAAGTTAGTGGAAATCTAGGATATACTGAGCATGTTTGGCACCAGAGGAGTTAATGTGTTTGCCAGATGTGTCTGGTACTTTCAGCAGTCATAAATTTAGTTGTTGCCAATTGCACTGTGTTTTTATTACTTCTACAGAGATTTACGAACTCTTTATATTGGCTGATTTACACGAGAGCTTGTTTGCTAGAAAAACCTGAGTACTGCTGCCTAGTGAGCGAGGGAAATGACTATGGGCCAAAAGTTTCAAAAATAGGAGCATAAACCTAGACTGTTAAACTCATATTTAATCTCAAACTAAGTGACTTCATCTTCAGGAGTTTTGAATACTGAGCAGTTCCCACTCCAGTCCTGGAGGCTCTTGGATACGTTTGGTGTTTCAAATAGCAGGTCGCTGTTCCTTGTTGGGAGGATGTACCTCCCAAGGTATACAGGGATTGCTCTTTCTTTACCCCTCGGAGGCAGGGAAGAGGCAGAGCCATGCCCAAATGCATTGCAGGATGCGTGGAGGCCCAGCTGTCCTAACTTGGCACATGTTGGAGCCTGGAAGGGAAAATGTTTCCAGGTGACTCTAGTGAGGCAGCAATGCTTTGTAGTGCCCCTTACTGTGACACTTAGTTCTTAAATATGTGGTGGCCCTTTATGTTGTGTTCTTTTCATGCTTTGAGCTCTTTGTATGCCTCCGAGAATTGTACAGGCAAAGCAGAACTCTGCTGGGGAAAAAAAAAAAACAACCAACCAACCAAAACCAAAACACACCAGGAAGCTCTGGAAGTCTGATTAAGCTAAAATCTTTCCTTATTTTCTTCAGCATTCTAATGTTTAACGTATTTAAATCTACATGAACCTGCATACTAAGGCTTTGATACTGTTGTTTTGTCTTTTGAAATAGTCCCTCCTAGTATTAAAGGAGGCAATGTTACCACAGAGGTGTCGGCACTTCTTAACAATCTTATAAATTTGGAATGTGAACCCAAGGGAATCCCTGTTCCTACCATCGTATGGCACAAAGATGAACGCCCAATTGTTTCCAGCCCCCAAGTTCTGTACGTGGACAGAGGCCAATTCCTGCAGATACCTCGGGCCCAAGTGTCAGATTCTGCAAAGTACACTTGCCACGTGACCAATGCTGCTGGAGCTGCTGAGAAAATGTATGTTGTGGATGTCTACGGTAAGTGAGAGTTTATTAAATTTGGTTATTCACCATGTTACAGGAAGTGCCCTTAGAAAGCTTTTCTGTCTGTGTAGCATCAGCAGCCTTTGTGGACCCGTCAAGAATGACCAGTCAATGGCTGTGTTTAAACACTGGCCTGTGTTAGCAGGGCTGCGTAGGGGGAGCTTTACACCCTGTGCTTTATGTAATTCTCAAAAAGCTCTTGACTTCACAGGTCTTGATACCATGCTTTAGTGAAGTATCAAAACTATTTCTTCTCTGTGTAATCCTTTCTCTTTCCCACATGTGCTTGCTGAACAACACCTACCTGAAATAGCCACTCTGGGTGGGATCTTTAGCGTACTGTTTTAAGACTGTTGTATTTATATCTTCTATCTCAAAGCCCTGCAGATCCTCTATTTTATACAACTGGTCAATATTGAACAGCATCATTTGACTTCTCTGTTTCCCCTTTGTCTTGGCTTGCCCCGGCAGCAAATTCTCACATGAAATTGTGCATGACATAATGGCACAGAGAGCCAAAGTGGGTGGGGAGGAACTAACCCATTTGCTCTTAATACATTTTCTGGCTACAGAATTAATCGCTTGCAATATATTTTTTCCTTTCTACAGTTCCTCCAGTAATTGAGGGTGATGCTGACACAGCCCAGAGCAGGCAGGTGGTTGCTGGCAATTCACTGATGTTGGAGTGTAAAGCTGCTGGCAACCCTCCGCCTCTCCTTACCTGGTTAAAAGACGGTGTGCCCGTCAAAGCAAGCGACAGCCTCCGCATTGTGTCTGGTGGGAAGAAGCTGGAGATTCTGAATGCTGTTGAGGCTGACCGGGGCCAGTATTTGTGTGTGGCCACAAGCATAGCTGGAGAACAAGAAATGAAATATGAAGTTGAAATCTTAGGTGTGTGAGGAACAGAACTACTCATTTATCAGATTTCAACAAACCTAATAAAGCATGTTTTAACTTTTGGCAATATCATTATATGAAAGATCAGTTAGTCAAGCTACATATCTAGTTAAACCTGGGCACTGCACACTTTTTCTGTGCAGGGTTACAGGAT
This sequence comes from Syrrhaptes paradoxus, assembly GCA_013400615.1. Classification (NCBI taxonomy): domain Eukaryota; kingdom Metazoa; phylum Chordata; class Aves; order Pterocliformes; family Pteroclidae; genus Syrrhaptes; species Syrrhaptes paradoxus. Next base: position 54,669 of record VZTO01017049.1, on the reverse strand, counting down.
AGCTTGAAGACTCTTACTTTCAGGTTAGTTCTTGAAGAGTTTTTGTGCATAGGGTAGGTAAATATTGTTCTCAGTAACCTTTAAAATTCTTCTATCTTGCCTTCAGAGAAGAAAATATGAAAGGTATCCATTAAAAATATCACTGAGTAGTTGCCTCTGAGGAGAGAACATCTTTATTTGAGTTTGAGTTGTGTTGTGCAAATTTTGAACCTTTTATTGAAAAATATTTTTATCTTTTTTCCCCCCATTGAATCCTTTACCACTGTCTTTATCTCAGCAGTTGCTTCTGCATGTTTCTGAACTTTAGAGGCTTGATTTTTAGGCTTTGAACTGCCCTCTTGAAAAACATTGCATACTATTGTGTGCAGATGTAGAGCATCCCTTCTGATGCTCCAGGTGTATCTCATTGGTCTGGCTAGTCAGTGACGGAGCTGGGAAGAGCTGTATGGCAGTGCTTCCTCCCCAGCCCAACTGGGGCATTTAAGAGAGTGAGGCAGGGCAAAGAGGACCTGGAGGAAGGTCCCCTGCAGCTTTGTTTTCTCCCTCTGCTGACAGAGAGTGCTAAAAGTCCTGGCTCCATGCCCTTGTTCACGAGGTTGTGCAGAATCTGGAAAAAAAAAAACCAAACAAGAAACAATTAAAAAAAAATGAGTGATTTGAAGCCAGGGAGTATCATTGGGTAGATGTTTCTCTTCAAAAAGGAAAAGCAGCTCATAACGAACTGCAAATCTGTGCATGTCCCCAAGTGAGATAGATGTCAAGTTTGGGGTTTTTTTAAACATTACCATTGGAGATAGACTTTTGTGCCATTTCTGATGCTTAAATGTTTCTGTTGATTGATTTTTCTCTCTTACAGTCCCACCATTTGTGGAAGGTGGGGATGAGCTGTTGGACCACATTGTGATTCTCCATAGCCCTTTGGAGCTGGATTGTTCAGCAACAGGGACACCCTCACCAACTATCACGTAAGAGATAGTATGACAGTAGGAAACAAAAAATCTGCCGGTTGATTAGGTGAGCTTGGAGGTAGCCTTTATGAACTGCCCATGTTCATAAAGTGATGGTTAGTGTGTGGAGGACAAATATTGGCTCCACTGAAGACAGTGTCAGGTACACGCATGGCAGGATCAGGATTTTTTTTTTTTTTTAAGTGGTTTGGTTTGTTGTGCCAATGTGCATGTCCTGGAAATTAGGATAGATAACAGGAGCTGACAAAACTCTCCTCCTCTTGCTAATGCAACTGTTCACTTTCAATCTGCCACCAATGATTGCTTTTGCTTTGGAAATTTCTGTCTGCCTCTGTTGGTGGCATCTGCTTTCAGTACTGCTTCCCAGCTGTCACCTTTCTGGCTTCTTTAGTGCCTGTTCCCCTATACTCCCTCCTGCTAAACCATTTTGGTCCATGGCACTCAGAAAAGCAGAATACTACCTGACATCTCCACACCTCCCTAGAAACACAAATAGAGTTACTAACACATTCTGTTTAGTAGAATTGTGCATATTGTAGGAGTGTTGTTAATCTTACTTTCATAGAGATCTGAGAGTGTACTTTCTTTTTGGTAGGTGGTTGAAAGATGGTCAACCAGTGGAAGAGGCCGCTGGACATAAGATCTTATTAAATGGACAAAAACTTCTCATCTCTCGAGCTCAAGTGTCTGACACTGGCCGCTATAAATGTGTGGCTGCAAATAAGGCAGGAGAACATGAAAGGGATTTTGATGTCACTGTGCATGGTAGGTTACTCAAGGGACGTGGGAGCGGGAAGCAACAGACTGCTTTTATTTGAAATTGCTGGCAAGAAGGTGCTCAAATTTTCTGTAAATGTTTATTTGTGTTAGTGGGTTGAAAAATTGGAGAAGAGAGTAGGTGAAATAGGAAGTAGAACTGCTCTTACCTGTGGGATATTGCTTCTATATATTTAAATGCATATGTTCAAATGATACTTCATTTTTGTTTCTGGTGCTTCTTGCAGTTCCTCCATCCATCAAATCAGCTGGGACTTCTGAGAGAGCTGTTGTGATACACAAGCCTGTGACATTGCAGTGCATCGCCAGTGGCATTCCCAGCCCTTCCATAACATGGTTAAAAGATGGTCAACCAGTAAACACAGCCAGAGGAAATATAAGAGTAAGCACTACTCTTTTATGGGATCTAAACCATGAAAAATAGTTACAAGTTATACATGTTAGTGTATTTCTTTCTTTTGCTTCCCTCATGCTGTGATATAAAGATGCTAAAGATCCATCCTGGAGAGCGATGGGCTTTTTACCTGAATTAGGATGGTATCTCAGATTGAATAGTGGTATTTAGTAGACTGATTTCCATTAGACACCTCTATACCAGAAGAATCCATGACTGTAAATTCAGCATCCAGCTCCTTTCAGTTGTACTTTAACCTTCAAGGTATGGTTGCCTGCCAGTTACGAGGTGGCTCTAGCCACTTGTCACTGTGAGGCAGGATTTAGATGAGCTTTTCTATAAGCACTGCCGTTGCAGCCCCTACCTATGTGTTCCTTCTCATCATGAGATTCTGACTTTCAATGAACAGCCCTTCCCAGTGCTTGCATGCTCCGGTGGGTTGAGCGCTTGTAATGGCTTTGATTTATTTTAGGCTGGAGCAGTTTTTGACATCTTGCCAGCGGCAGCTTTCTCTGCCTGCAGCCTCCTCTTCACCTTGCTTGCCTACCCCTCTGCCATCTAGGTCTCCTCACAGCTGTACAGCTAATAATCCTGATGTCTCAGGAACACTGAAATCTCTGAACTACCAAGACAGCTCTTGCATGAATAGCAGACCCAGGTTAGAAGAAGGATGAGAATGGCTGTATTCGGCGTAAACGTCTGCTATGCCGTTATGCTCACTGGCTCTGCCTGGGATCGTTGTGTAAAGTGGTTCCCTGCTCTCTGTTTTGGTACAGCTGGAGTCTTCAGGCCGTATTCTGCAAGTTGTCAAGGCCCTGCTTGAAGATGCTGGCCGATACACTTGTGTGGCAACAAATGCTGCAGGAGAAGCCCAACAACACGTTCGGCTTCATGTGCATGGTAATGATGTTTCTGCCTCTAGTTAGAAGCTAAACGTGGCTGATTAAAGGCAGCTTTTTTACATCTGTATTCCTTTCTCTTTATAGCTCTCTGGCATTTTTGTTCTCTCTGCACATCCATCTTTCAGTTTTCTTTCTTTATCCCACTCCATCAGTAAGAAGTCAGGGCAAAAGCTCTCTTTCTTGGGATTTAGCTTTTCTCGTGTAGTACTGAGGGCCACAGGAATGAATGTGTCTTTCCAGTTAACTCTTCTGTTCAGAGGTATCCCAAGAAGCCAAGAGCCCACCACTCAGAAGGGGATGCCGTGTTTCTGAATCGAGATACGATGCATCACTATTGGCATTATTAATCTGATCTGAGTGTTCTGGGGATAGTGGTATTCCCCGTGAGCTCGGAATGGGAAATCTTTACAGGAATAACTTTTCTGAGAAAGAACCATTCTCTTATGAGGGGATTTTTCAGACTCTTTAAAAGGAATTTTATTTTGCAGCTAAAAACAATATGAAAGGAATCAGGGAAACTTGAGAAGCTGTTGTTTGCATGTGAATTTAATAAATCTCTCACTATGATTTACATATATTTGCCTCAGAAGTGGTCAGGAAGTATTGTGCGTTCTTGATGTGACCCAATCCTCAAAGGATACAGTAGGTGTGGGAGGGACAGTGGCAAAATGCTCATGATGAGTGTGATTATGTTGACTTTTGTAGTCAAACTGAGTCAGTAACTGGAAAATGTTAAACTAAAACGAAGAGAGATTGAAGTATCTCCATGGGTGATACCATGGGAAGAGAAACCACACTCATCTTATACTGTGATAATTGCATCATAGTTAATTTTAGTGTCTGTCCCATGGTCATAAATATCCCTCTTGCTATCAGTCTTCACATTCAAAGTGTTGTTATCTGGTGTTTCTATCATGTAGCAAAGTTTAGTAAGGTAAAGAGTCTTGCTTTGCTAAAGCCACATACAGCATTCAGTTTAATATTACCAGCTCAGGCGAGATCAGTTTGCCATCTTTGAAGAATTACCGTTCTCTCTTGTGTACCCATTCCCCGCAAGTCCATTTTAAGTGCCATTTTCCCTGAAAAAGTAAAAAGTAACAAAAATAAGGTTTTCTTCCTCTTAACACTGGTGAGGCTATATAATTAGAGAGTATTCCTGTTTCAAAGATGAACTTTTGTGAGAAATTCCTTGGTCATGCAGCAGTTCGTTGAAGCTTGTGCAATTCATTGCCCAGAGTTTCTCAGAGGGCAGATTACTTTGTGATTGCATGTTCTGCTAGCTGGGTGGCTGAACTAATGAAAACCTGATGCCTTTGTCTTTCCCCAGAACCACCCAGTCTGGAAGATGCAGGGAAAATGTTAAATGAAACAGTAGTGGTGAATAATCCAGTCCATCTTGAATGCAGAGCATCTGGGAACCCTCTGCCAGGTATGCACATGCACCTTGGAGAACATGAAGCAGATCTGATAAAAGGTTTTCACTTTCGTGTGTCTTTTGAAAATAATGGATATTCCGACCGTGAAGTTAATTCTGTGGTTTTTAAATTAACTAGAAACTAATAAACACTGTGTATAATGGGAAATGTCAATTTGTCAACTGACGTGGAGTAAGTATTGAGGAGTCAGCAATCCCCGCTATTTTTAATTAAATGAATAAAAACCACAAGTGTAATCTACTCCCTTGCATGTACAGCAAAGCCCTCTCCATAGGCAAGAGTGCTGTTAGATTTCTACTAAATCAGCTTTAAACACATGCACTCTTTCCCCCTGTCTGGTCAATATTTTATAGTGTAGGGCAGACTTAATATTGTGTGGATTGAGTGTTCCTGTCAAATGTGGCTGTGTCTAGGACCTTCTCTAAAGTCTGTTGAAATTAATAGGAGACTCTTTCGTTGGGCTGGGCCCTTTGCCTGTGCGAATGAGGAGGTTTTTTTGGTCTGAGTGCAGTGCTTTCTGTGGCTTGCCTTGATAAATTATACTCATGAACCTTGTGGGTTCCCCTTATATTCCAAGTTTTGAAAACTAGGCCATGTATATCTATTTGTGTTTTATTTTCCTCTCATTTTGTGGAGTTGTGTCTTTCTTTTTTTTTTTTTAAGGCAAGTTTCCCATAGAAATCATAGAATCATAGACATTTACCCAAGCGAGAGCTGAAGGAGCTTGGCTCCCCTTTAGACTGGTGGATCTTTTTCATTGTTTCTGAACCAAAAAAAAAATCTAAAACAATCTGGATTTTAGTTACTTTATCGATGGGGTTCTTTCAGTGTTAGGATTTTTGGATTAGGTGTTGAGATGCGCAGATAAAAATTTCTTTCTTTCTTTTTTTCTACTGGGTTTTTTATGTTCCCATTTGCTTCTGATATAAAAGAAATATACCATAATTATATATAATTATTATATTTAATTCATTAATTATATATATGTATAATAATTATTATACTGCAAAATTTGGGGAATAGTGTATACTAATATCTTGTATCTAGGATAACAATTTATTCTTATGGTGATGATAGTCTCATTTTCAGAAGGGAAGTGTTGCTGAATTTCAAATGAGCATCCAGGTTCACCTTGTCTACCTTTTTAATAATTCTCAGCAAAGTATTAATTTGTACCTGTATAAAACAAAATCTGAAATTATTTGATGTACATGTAAAACTTTATGAAAACGTAAGGATTTTATATCCATTTTGCACTACTTTTTTCTCAGTTATTTTAAAACAAACAACTAGAATGACGGAGTTCATGTAATTTATACGATGAAACCAGGTTGGTCACCTTTCCTTTGTGTGTTGTGATGCTACATACTAATGTCAAGATGTGACATTAGCTAAGGAAAGTGATAGTACAACATCATCGCACTGGAAAAAAAAATGCACGCAATCTTGTTCATCAGTCAGGCCAGATTGCCTCTTTTATGTGTGTCTTTCACAGAAAACTTGTGTGCTATAGAAAATGGTTCAGTAAGTAGCAGTTTCATCTAACTGAATAACGAAGTGATGCCAGTAAAGCATTAGTTACACGTTCTGCTGATGGAGGGTGCCATCTTTTGGCTGAGATGCAAAAAAATCCTCAGATTTTGGCGATATAAAATTTTCTTTTGGAGTAATAGCAGTTTTCTGGGGTTTATTTTCAGTTTTTCACTCTGCCGGTTGAACTTTGATTAGATTGCTCGCATTTAGATTCTGTAAACTTTCCCAGGTGGTTTAAGTTTAATGTAGGTGAAAAAATTATGTCTCTCATATTATTGCATATTTTTAAACAGCTGCTGTTGACCTTGGTATGAGCAAACCCCCTAGAAGTATGCTTTGTGTGATGATTTTTCAACTTTGGAACATTTTTTCATAAACATATGGTGCACGTAGATGATAGCATCAAGTTTGCTATTGAATCCTGTAGTCATAGTCAGTATTTGTGCAAATATTACTGATTTCCTCCTTTTCTAGTTACTTTTTATTGTTATTATGATTAATATTGATATTGTTTTGTAAGTGTTGCTGTTACGTATCTGAAAACTTAGATGAAAACTTTGAAGACTGTTTGGTCCCATTGTTTGTAAAGGGAATGTTTTTGGCAACTTTTCCATCTTCGCTTTCATTCTGCAGCTATCACGTGGTACAAAGACAATCGTCCGCTTCCCGGTGCTGCAAGTGCCACTGTTCTGAACAGAGGGCAGGTTCTGCAGATTGAGGGTGCTCAGATCTCCGACACTGGCATTTACAAGTGCGTGGCTGCTAACACAGCGGGCACAGCTGAGTTGTTCTACAGTCTTCAGGTTCATGGTAAGTACTATAACACTTACGGAAAACAACTATGTGCACTTTTGAATTTCCAAGTCCGCTTATCAGATTTACCATCGCTTATCACACCATCATACTGGAAGAGATACGGCAGGAGTCAGAGGGAAGAAAATCCACTCTTCTGTTTTTCAGTGACATTAGAATACATATTTTGAGTAAGGAAAATGTAGTAAGGGAAGTCAGTTCTAGGAAGAATGAGCAGAGATACCAGATTGGTGGAAGAGGTGTATATGTTATCGCTTCAGCAGTTTGGAAGGCCCTGTAGTTACTGGGTTTTGCTGTAGATGACTTTAAGGGTCACAGTAGATAATGAGAGGACACAGATCAAATGCTGTTTTATAATCCAAGAGTTTTAAAGGAAAATGTACTGTCTAAATAAGATGAAGTGGAAGTGTGGGTGTTTGCAGACATGAGACCTGATCAAAAGCCAAATTGGAGCTTTTCCACTGATTTCAGTGGCTTTTGGATGGGGCTGTAATCCAAATTCTTATCTTTGATACATGCATAAGCATGTAGCTGGTGTTCCGTGGGAGTCTTCCATGCAAAACTGTGGCCCAAATCTGGCACAGTGTTTCTAGCTGAGATGCACGTAGAGTATGTAGTTCCTCTTAAGGTTAATTAAGAAATAATGAGTTGGGCAGTATATTTCCATTGGATTAATGACCATCATGGGAAAAACTGATGGCTCAAGACATGGTCAAAGGCAATTAACCCCACCCAGTGATTAATTCCCAGGAAATATTTAGAGTCAAGGTCATTATTCTGGTTAAAATGAAAAATAACTCCCAAGTATATGTGTGTCTTTTTATGGGTGGCGGAATTTCAGCAGATGCGTCTGGAGTTTTCTAGGGAACTAACACTTTCCAACTTAAACGCCTAAAATGGTTACCCCTTCCAGAACAGGATCTATGCAATTACAGCCAGAACTAATTACATTAAAGGAAGCTGAAACACCTATCTATGAACCTAATTAATTTGGCTTGTGTCGTGCCAGGCTTCCAATGGAGTGCTTTTTGAATTTGCCATGAACAAGTTTATCATCCAGTTTACTTAGAGTTTATGAGTTTGAGAAAAGAAAACCTGAGTTTTTCCCCTCCTAATAGCAAAAGCAAGAATGATATTTCATGGAGAACAGACTGAGTATCAAGTACAGAAAGTTTTGCTGCATTTACTGAAAGCCTGCTCTAGATTTCTGTGTGGCAGTTGGCGTTGTGAATGGGGACCTATGTTGGTCGATTACTGGTCGTATTCAACAACTTCTGTTGTTAATAGTGTTGTGGATGCAGTAGCTATGGTAGAACTCATCAGGTCATTTTTGCATTAAAAACAATGCTCAATAATACTGACTTAACATTAAATGAAACTGGGCAGGCATACTGAAGGAAGCAGGTTGAATTCCAGTTCAGTATATTCATATGATTTCATTGTGTTAAGATTTTTCCACTTCTTTCTTACCACTATAACTTTGTCAGGCATTTGAGAACAATGGATGTTATTGTAGTGAAATAGAGGAACTGTGTGTGTGTGGGGGGAAGATGATAAAATCACACTTGCTTTTTTTCTGCCATTTCTACTATTACTGGAATTTATCTAGGAGTAGGCAGCCTGAGTTACACACTGTTTGAAGTTGCTGAATTTGTTATTTTCAGTACAGAATTTTACACATTCCCCCCCCCCCCATGTAGGATACGTATGAGTAGGTCACACCGTTCTCATCTCTTTCTAGGAATGACTTCAAGTATGAAGTTTTGTACTGCTTCTGACTGTAAAGCTTTATTACTAAGTTATTAGTGGTAGGAGTAAAGAAAATTGTTTTGATTCTCCTGATAAATGAAACATTTCCCTTCTTTCATGCTTCTTGTCTCCCTTTTTAACATAGCTCTACAAAACTTGCTAGACCATATACCTATAGTGAGTGTTTAGAGATGTTCCATTAAGATGTGTTTTATCATCAGACAGGCAGATGTTATACAGTCTAATCTGGCAAATGTTCACATGTGCTCTTCAAAGCCAATTTGTTATTCTGTGTGCGCATTTGCTTTATGAAGTTTATATTATAAACTTCTTTCTTTAATCCCCACCACATTTAATGCCTTTCAGAAGGTCTAAATGGAATATTACAAAAGTTTGAGGGAATATTTTCTGGTTTTATGTTATGGTTCCTAGGTTTTGCAGCTGTTCTCTGGGCTGCGGGCCCAGTCCTGCTTACCTTGCTCACAGTAGTTTCATTGAAGTTTTCTGACTGCTTGTGCAAGGGAAGAGTGGGATTTGGCACAGAGCAAACAAATGACAAGAGTTCAGTAGGAGTAACATGAGAAATCTTTCCAACAATGTGATGCCTTGCAGAAAGAGTCCAAAAGTAAGCGGCCCATCTAATTTCATTGTGATTAATACTTCCTTGTAGCTATTTCAGCTTTATTTTCTTTTTGGTTTTTTTCAGTCCCACCATCAATCTCTGGCAGCAGTGACACGGTGACAGTGGTGGTTAATAATCTAGTGCGACTGGAGTGTGAAGCAAGAGGCATCCCTGCGCCTATTCTGACCTGGCTAAAAGATGGTAGTCCTGTTTCCAGCTTTAGCGATGGGCTCCAGGTACGGGGTCCAAATCTTGCTATCTGTGCTGCTTCTGGTTGTGGTAGGAGACTTTTAAACCAATGCAGTTTAATGGAACAGAATAAAGTGGAGATTTTGGAAGTATAAGGCCTTTTGCTCTAGGTTATTAGTGTGAATTTAGTTCCAGTAGTTACGGTGTGAAGCAGAATATATGGATACATTGAAATAAGGTGGTCCTTTCAACTAATTTCATACTGACTAAGAATTTGCATCAGCAAATTTTTCACTTATGGGCAAGAAAAGGAAATTGGACCATGTTCCTATGCTGAAGAGATCTGTAAAGCTCAAGATCTTGTAGTATCTCATTACATAAAATAGTAATTCAGGAGGAAAAAAAAGACACCTGGTGTAAAAAGATATTTCTCAGTTAAAAGGAGCTTTTTGAAAGCTAATTTTATGACCTGAAGGGAGAGGGGGGAAATTTATATGCTATGGGGACAACTCAGGGCACAGACAAAAGACGTGACAGAATATCTGAAACTGGGAAGAGGGAAGAATGTCCAGATCCTGCAAAGAGACTTGCAAATGGTGGGAGTTCCCTACAGACTTGCATGAGGTTAAACTTCTGCTTTTGCAGATCTTGATCAAAAGGGAGCAGAATGCTGGGAAGAGTGCAGGGAACAGAGAGATGGTGGGAAGCAGTGGCAAAACGAGTGTTTCATTTTGTAACAAAACCTAAGATTTCTCTTTGCTTGTGTTTGCCATTGAGGCGTGTATTCTGAATGTGTCGTGCTTGTGTTGCAGGTTCTGTCTGGGGGCCGAGTCTTGGCATTGACTAGTGCTCAGATCAGTGATGCCGGAAAATACAGTTGTGTTGCAGTCAATGCTGCGGGCGAGAGCCAAAGAGATACTGATCTCAGAGTTTATGGTGAGTGTTGGGTTTTTTTTTTTTTGGTCATGAGAACTGTTTGTGGAGCTGTAATTAAACACACTGTGGCCCAGACTTTCAGCAACATTGAATAAAGTGGTTTCAACCCATAGTGGAAGGCAAAGTGAAGAGAATGTGTGCACATGTGTGTATGTAAGTAAAAGTATATATATGTGCATACTTACACATGTATTAAAGTATGTAGGTATGTTGTTTATAGTTTTGAAGAAATGTAGCTGCCACAGTGAATTTACAAGTTCAATACGTAAAGGTTCAGTTATAAATGATAGGAGAAAATGTGTTTGTCTTTGTGTTAAAAAAACCAAAACAAAACAAAAAAAAAAACCAAAAAGCCACATAGATCCCATGGGCAAAATATATTCTTGGAGCTAGAGCTCAGTTGTTTTAATTGAACTAGAATGAGTCAATGTGAGTTCTCCATACAGCTCTTCAGTTTCCATTCCATTTTCAAGCCATGCTATGCCTGGGCAAGTGGTGGTGATTTTTGTAGTGCCAATGGTGACACTGTAATGAGCCCAACTAGCCAACTTTGTCTGTTTCAAGAAGCAGGAAATCTCTCGCTTTTGTATATTGTCAGGTTTCCCAATGACGTCAATAAATTAATCCTGGAATCTTTTTGACTGAATTCATGTAAATTCATCCCTCCTTCTGATTTCTTGTAACCTGTATGAGCTTCATCCTGATCTTTTGTAGCTTGTGCGATTATATTGCATTCTTAGAGATCACTGATGATGTGCAGATACGAAAGAGCATGAGGTACTGCCAGGAGCAGTGCCAGGGAGTTTGACTGTAGCCAGTTTTAAGTTTCCTTGGACAGCTCAGTGGTTTTGTACACCAGTGAAATCAGGATGAACAATGATCTGCCGTTTGTTTTAGAAATGTTATGGTACCAGATGTGGAGAGAGAGATTTGGAATTGAAGAACCTTTGTGGTTTGGGTTCTGCTTTCAGTAGGTCAGTGGAGAGAGCATTATTTTGGCTCTGCCAGTCTCTAGCTTTATGGCAATCCCCAGCAGAAGTCTGGAAAATCTTGCAAGAGAAGTTAGAAGTTTAGATGTTTTCTACTGTGAATAGGGACAGCTGGCCAGGTTATTTGTTTTTGAATTTGGCTTTCAGAATTGACTTCCCTGTAAATGCACTGTGGTTAGGGTACTCGTGACTTGAGTCATGGCTACTTTTGCATCTGTAAGGGGCAGCTCGGAAAGTCAGAACTCTGGCATGGCAAGGAAGCTCAAGTTCAACATAAGCCAGAATGTTTTATGTCTAGAGCAGAGAATATCAGGGTCACTATGGGAGTTTGAGGACAGGTGTGTATGTATAAGTAACCACAAAAATTACATGGATATATTAATTGTTTCTCTTTTAATTTCTGGAACCTCTGTCCATTTTAGCCAGATGAAATTAAAATAGTTAGAAGCTGTTTATGTTTAAAATTACTATTGTGTTAGAAGCTGGCCAGGGTCAAGCTCAGCTGCGGGGCCATCTTGGGTGAGGCTGTCATCAAAAAGTAATGTTACTCTTAGGACTTGCCTCATAGGAGTAATCTAATTAAGAAGTCACAGGAGGAAAGTAATTTGGATTTCATTTGGAGCTGAGATGGTTAGAAATGTGTGGTGCACTGAGCCAGTCTAGGAGTTGGAACAATCTGGGTAACGTATAGTTACCATAAGCATAATTAGATTAATTTTAAACTCTGTTCCTTCAGAAACAAATGCTTTAGTGTCTGCCTCTCCATTTCATAAACTCAGTTTCCTTTTGAACACATTTCAATTCATTTAGCTGAGAGAAAAAGTAATTGGTGGAAAAGTATTTGGAAATAAATTTGCCTTCTGCAGTAATGGATCAGCTTCCAATTTTCAGTTCCACAACACTCATAAAGAATCTGGGCCTTTGTGAATTCTACAAAGAAAGTAAGATAAACAGATTTTTTGTCAGTTACTATATTTCTTATCCATAGAGACCAAACTTTTCCCTAAATTATTTCCAAACTGTGAAATCAGCTGCTCTGCTTAGTACTTCCTCTGCAAGAAAAACAAAGCTTTACTGTTAATGTTATTTTTCAGAACATCTTGAGAATTGTATTGCTGGTTTACTGAGTACCACTTTGGGACATTTTATAATCTCACATGTGCTAATTAATTCAGTATCTTTTTGTTCACAGTGAAGCCCAGAGTAGTTCTCACAGACAGTCCCACTGCTTCCATTCTTCTTGCCCTAATATTTTGTGCAATCAAACACACAGTTTCTGGAGTAATGGATTGCAAAACTAAAAAGCAAAGGAAAGACGACAATAAAGGTTCTTATATTTGGCGCTGATCAACTTTTTTTTGGGCAAACTGAACAGTTTTAGTACACAACAAGCAGAAAATCCCACTGGGTATGTGTCACCAGACAAAGAAGATCTTGCTAGGAGAACTGATTTTTGTAAATTCCTTAGTTGCAGATCTAATGTTACATTAATGTCAAGAGTTTACAATGAACACACTTTATGTTTTTAAATGATAGGGAAGGGAATCCCTGTGAGTTGCTGTAAGGATATAAAAATGTATATGCCATTAAGGGCACAAACAGGAATACTCTTTGAGGTCGTGCTTGAGCAGCCCAGCAAAAGCACTTGTGCTCTCTGCAGTTTGCTGTCGTTCCTTCCCTGTGTTAGTACTGCAACCAAAGCCACCTGAGTTGCTGCAGCGTGAGACAAACACTCCTAAATTCTGCGTGGCTGGTTCTGATCTGGGAACAGGACCCTCTGGTAGAGAGCTGGTGGTAAGCAGCAGCAGTAGTGCGGGGCTGATAGCGCACTCGTGCTGGTGTCCAGGTCAGTGTGTGTCTGACACAGAAATATTTTACAACTCTGAAAGTGGCAATATTCTGCCAAGGACTCAAAGCTGCCTGGGGCGTCTCAGAAAGCTTCCTCTGACCAGTGTTACCAAAGGGCATTCAGTTCCACCGTGAATACCGATACAAAGCCATAGATGGCAAACAGTTTTTGGTGTTTAATCTTTTCACTTCAGCTCATCTTGTCAGTCTAGTATTTCCTCTGTGTTCTTTTTCGACCCCAGCCATGAACATTTTCCCCATGGAAAATTGCAGATCTGCCCTGGTCCAAGGTTTAGTTTTCAATTGACTTCTCAGTTGCTTTGTTTTTTTGACTGTGGAAACACAAATAATTTAAAAAAGGGGGGGAGGAAAAATGTGTTTATCTTAAATCTTGATACCGTTCAAGAACAGCTAATGGGTTTCAATGTAAATGTCCGGAAGCATTTATTTTTTCTTCCACACAGAAAACTTTCATTCCAAAAGCTGATTTTTCTTCCCTATGATTTGTAAATAATAGTCTAATAATGAGGTTATAACTGGAACTGTGGTATGAATCTAAATATAGACCTTGTTGCCAACAATTGCGATAATTAGCTAGCTGATAGCACACAAAACAGTCAGTAAAGTAATTGTAGGTTATGACTTGATGATTAAGTTCATTCCCTTGGCTGGACCCCTGTAAGTTCTCATTGTGTCTTCTGTATTTGGCCATCTCTGGACAAAATTTTACTTAAAGTCAGATTTGTCCATAAAGCCAATTATCCATCTTGGCATTGTCTAGAAAAGTTTAAGACATTTTCAACCTCTGGGTCTGATTATTATCTCGTGAGCTTTTTCACTCATCAGATCTTCTTTTTTTTAGCAGGGATGTGCTTCCCCATTCTTTATATACTGGTAATTTTCCTTTCTAGCTATATTTCAAGTATTTTTTTCACTAGTCTTGGCTAATCTACATGGTTTCTCTGTAGCTGTTATCTCACTAGCACATATCTTGTGTAGAGGATACTCTGTAAGTAACAAAAATTAGTCCTGTGCTTTTTGTGAGATGAGGGAGACAGAAGTTGTGTGTCAGAAAGGTAGTAACTGCAATTTCATTTTCGTTAAATGGAGACTGTTAATTCCACAGTATGTTTACTCTGGGAAGTATGCAATGCCCAAAAGTCCTTTGTTTTGATTTATTGCTGTAGTTCCACCAAACATCATGGGAGAGGAACAAAACGTCTCTGTGCTCATCAGCCAAACAGTGGAGCTGCTCTGCCAGAGCAATGCTGTTCCCCCACCCGTGCTGACGTGGCTCAAAGATGGACGACCCTTGCTGAAGAAGCCAGGTCTTAGCATCTCTGAAGATGGAAGTGTTCTGAAGGTAAACTTGGGTGGTCAGGCTCTGGTGGCGATTGCTTTCTGGGGAGTATACCCACCATGAAGGCACTAGGTACTCGTTAGAGGCTGGATAACATTAGGCCCTCTGGTGCAATAGAGAGAGGGAGGTCACAGACATCTAGATATTTGGGTACAGATTTTGCAGGAGTAATACTGTATTATTCATATTTAGAGAGACAGATGTAAAAATAAAAATTGAAACCTGAACAACCTCTTCCTGCAAGTTTCATGTATAACAATGTAAGAAGAAGAAATCCAAGTTTTTATTTTCTTCCTAGATTGAAGGAGCTCAAGTACAGGACACTGGCCGTTATACTTGTGAAGCGACAAATGTTGCTGGGAAGACTGAAAAGAACTATAATGTCAATATTTGGGGTAAGATTTACTAAGCTTATTCCAGGAATGGGAATGAAGCTCAGAGTGAAATTATGATTTGAGACTACAAAGTCCTCTGTAGTTCACAAGCACTTAATTGCTGAGGTTCATGCAGGGTGATTTTATTATATTTGCTGTAGTTTAATAGTCCCAAGAAAGTGCACACATTCTCCAAATTGCTTTGGTTTAATTCTAAATTAATACCAGCTACTTCATAGGCCTTTGTCAGGCTGGGTTTGCCTGTGTGATAGTAGTTCAGAACTGTAACTGGCTGGTTTTGTAGGCATAGCTCCTATTTGTGCACTCTAAAGCCATTGAAAGGAACCTGCCAACTTTCCACTTCTTGAAATGCTGAAGCGTGGAAATTCTCATGATTAGAAGCGGGTTTACCTAGCTTCATTTGCTCTGCAGAGTCATCAGTGCTGAATCATAAACATAGCTCTAGTAAAACTTTTCTGTGGCTAGATGATGAATGTGGCTTAGGACATTTATTTTAATAAATGACTTTGAGTTTTTTTATGCACCATCATTTTCCCCCATATGCAAATTAAAATGTGACTTTTTTTTTACTATTACAAATTAATTTCTTGCTTTGAAATCACAAGACTAGAATTATATAGCAGGGTTTGTAATGATAAAACTACAATTTTAACACAGAATTCTGTCATTAGTTATTAAAAGAAATATTCCTGGTGATTAAATTTGAGGTGGATATTGTAGTACCATGCAAGACCAGGCAGTTTTCCCATGCTAAAGCATATACCCATTGGCTGTGCACATCACCTTCATCTCTCATCTCTCCCTCCCCAGATTTGTAAAATCTGCAGTGTGACAGAGGACCTTTGCTGCTGGAAGAATATGGTTTTGGTCTTTTGTGCAATGAGACCATATTTTGAGAGGAGGAATAATTCTTTGCTAGTTAACAGCTTTGATGGAATAAGCTTAATAGAAACCAAAAGTTGCCTGTGAAAGTCCTCTGTGGATAACTGCTTAGAATTATAATCTTTGTTTACACCCAGGGACCGAAAGTCCTGCTTGCCATATTTTTAAGTTTTAATCCAGGAAATGTATCCGTTTGAGGATTGGTTAGATCCTGAGAGCTAACTCTGATTCCAGGGACCAGCCGGTGTGTTGAATGTGGGATGTACCTCCGTAGAGAATGGCACACGCTTTTTGACTAGAAGCAGAACAAATAAAAGGTTGAAGACAGTGCAGTACAATAAAGCCCTTTGCAGTTGGTTGTTCTGAAGCCCGTACATCTGTTTGCTACTAAATGAAGAGTTTGAGCTGTCAGAATGAGAAGCCGTCTGCTGTCATACGCATTAAAAATGCGCTGATAAGTTATTCACTAGTGAGATTTTATTTACCAGTTTCAGCCTGCGTTCTCCTCTGCTTTTTTTTGGTCTCTTTTCAAGTGTTACCTATACTGTTTTCATCAGAAGAAAATGGTTTCCACCGTTTTGAGGCAATTATCGCTTTGCTAGTGATTGAAGTTCTTTAAGATTTTGAGAAATAGAGTGAAAACAGTGGTCCCTTTTGTCTGCAGGTGGGTTACAATCCAGAGCTGTAGAGCAAAGCTGGCACTCTGCTACAGCAGGACGGTTGAAGGGGTGGGGTCCTTAGTGTTGGATGTGGCAGCTAGTGTGCTGATGCAGGAAAAATTCAAAGGGAAAACTTAGGCTGAATTTTAAACCTAATGATGTTATCTGTAGGTTTGTGAGCCAGGGCCATGAATGAGGCAGGCTCTTAGAGTTGGAGTCAGCTTACATAATTCACAGAAACGACTTTGTTCTCTGAAGTCCGTTCAAAAGTCAGCCAGATATAGAGCCTAGGCATGCTCCAGACCTCAGAGGCTGGAAGGATAGATGCAGTTGTTTGCAAGTCTATTATTCCCTGCCCAGGGTCTGGTTTGCATTGTCAGCAAGAGAATACAGTCCTTGTAATTGCTACAGAGCATCACGGGACCAATTTGTATGAGGGTTATTTGAGTCTTGCTGTTGGCTGATAACATTTTGTTTCAAATGCTGCCATTATTTGGCATTTCTTCTCAGTGTCACCAAGTATTTATGACTCAGAAGATGTGTCTCAGCTGACAGTAATTGAAGGGAGCTTGATAAGCCTGATATGTGAGTCTAGTGGCATCCCACCGCCCAGTCTTACCTGGAAAAAGAACGGTGAGTAACTGTCCATTGTCTGTTTTATCAAGCAAAGGTGATAATTCTGACCTGCCAGTTTTTCTTTTTTCCTGTGAACATTTTAGATGGTGTGTTCTGAGGAGCTGAAGCATGCCGATACCTAAACAGTCCAGATACTGAGTAGAATGAACTACAGCAGTAGATTATTCCCTTCTCTCTAACTCACTTAGATTAGGTGTCGTTATTCCTAAAGGTGAGCAAGAGAAAGCACAGTGCAGAGATTCCTGAGCTGACTTAAAAACGGGCTGTGAAGCACTTAACCCCTCTCAATATGTTTATTTACTGTGGTGCAGCAAGACAGCAGGAAGGGTTATTTGTGGATCCCAGCTGGCAGCGCTTTGAGTTGCTGGGAAGACCTGTGGTGTCCAGTTGAGGGTCTCTGCCCTGTGATCCACGGCAGAACATAGATATATTCTCTAAATTTGCAGCCATGGCATGCTGCCAAGTGATGAAAATGCATCTAGTTGTAGTAATTGCTTTTGGGATTTACTGAACCTTTCTCTCATCCCATCTTAATATTTAAGAGTAGTCTGCACACCTTTTTGCTTTAGGGGTTAAAGTAACATTGACAAACACCTTCTGATGAATCAGTAGACAAAAGCAGCTATTATTTTGGCACCTTCTTTTAAGCATGGACACTGTTGGAGACAGAATATTAGACAAAATAAGATGTTGAACTCTTTCAGTATGGTAATTCTTGTGTTATTACTCAGTCTTACCTATTCATCTGTGTTTTTCTAGATGGCACAATTCAGTGTGGTATGTGCCTACCTTAATTAATTTTGGCTTGTGAAGGAGCAGATTTTAATTACAAAACACTTTTTCTAATGCATACAATTTTTAGAGAAAATGAAGTTTATCAAGTTCTTTTTAAACTCCGTCTTTTGGCAGCCAAAAAGGCATTGTATGTCATGGTCTAGTAACGTACTGCAAGGCTAAAGTGCATACACTTCAGTGACAGGGAGGAAACTTAAGCTTGTTGGAAAGTCTAGAAAGGCAGTTAGAAAGTAGTACAGTTTTGAATGTTATTCAAGAGCCAGATTTTTCATCATGTTTGACATTTGATGCACTTGTTCGTAGAGAGGATTTTAAATGCACAAATGGGAAACGAAAATTCAGCTTGTAAGAATGATCAGTGGCAGGTGTATTCCTTCTGCAACAAAGTCTCCCTGTGGTTTGTGAGGGTGAAGATAGCTACCTTATCTGAAGCCTCCAAGACTGAAAATTCTGCTCAGAGAATGCAATATTGTTTTGCTGTCACATTTCTGCTGAGGCTTTCCTGGGCAGGAGCTGTGTGACACACAGTGCACAGATGGTCCAGCTGTGCAGACTCAGTCGCATGTTTCTAAGATGTACTGGCAGTGCTAGGTGCGACAGTTACATACTGGCTAATGAGTTGGATTTTACTGAAAATGTTGAATTTGCTTGTCAGTGGAAGTGTCCAAGGCTTTCCGGATGGATGTGAATGTGGTGAGAATTGCTGTGCTTTGGCTCAGGCTGCTGTATGTTGTGAAGTCAGCAATTAATATAGAAAGTCATCAGAATCTGCTTGCATGAAGTTTCGGATGCCCAGGATAACTTTGATAAAGCAATTCTAAAATGGACAATTGTGCAGCTCAGTAATTTTTAAATGAGCCAGGGGATTTTACACCACTCGAGCAAGCTCAATGCCGCTTTCTGTGTTTTTATCTGAAAGAATGTCTCTTGCAGGCTCTCCACTGGTGGCCGACCTTTCAGGAAGGGTGCGGATATTGTCTGGAGGCAGACAGCTACAGATTTCAATTGCTGAAAAGTCTGATGCTGCAGCCTACACTTGTATTGCTTCAAATGTAGCTGGAAGTGCAATGAAAGAATACAGTTTGCAAGTATACAGTAAGTTACCGTGAAAAATTCTGTTCATAGTTTACCACTTCTGAAACAGCGTTCTGTTATGGAAGTGTTATCAGTACAGTGATGTTAAGCTGCAGGGTTTTCAGAGAGTCATGTCTGGCTATAGGCCAATTTCAGAGTACTCAGAGGAGAATGCTAAGTAATGAAAATTTTGACACTTTGAACTCAGAGCTTGGCCAGGACATTGCATATACCTGTTGAAAGTGCATTTGACCACAGATGATTATGAGGACGTAACTCCTTTAGGTGTTAGTGTAATGTGTCTTGCCACCAGACTGTAGTAGCAATGACAACTAATTGAACTTAGATTTTCCATTTTTACTGCAAATTCTGTATTTCAGTCAGGAATAAACTAAGGTGCTTTTAAACAATCCCATGAAAGAGAAAATCTTCAAAAATCTATAGGGATTGGTAGCATTTGGTACAGTCTTTTTTAATTTTTTTTGTTCCTGTTTGCATTTTTTAAATTGCCTGTAAGTTACATTTCAAAAAACATTTTTACTTCATGGGATGGAAGGATGGGAAGTTATTTGTCTTTTCTCAGCCCTGTGGAAAATGCTATGAATTGCAGAGTGCCCCTAACTGGTTTGCTGGCAGTAACCAACAACAACTGCTGTTTATGAAAGTGCTGATCTGGCAAACTTGCTTGTTCTTCCTTTCAGAAACAGGTGAAGATCCTGAAATGTAGCTTTCAGTTGACTTCTAAACTGTGTTTCTTTTTCTCTCATAGTTCGACCAACTATATTAAGCAGTGGTAGCCACCCATCAGAAGCTGTCGTCACCCAAGGAAATGAAATTTCCTTGGAGTGCAAGGCACAGGGAATTCCAGAACCAGCTATAACATGGATGAAGGATGGCCGTCCGCTAGTCAGTGGGAAGGATGTAGCAATACTTCATGGTGGTCACTTTCTTCAACTGAAAAATGCCCAGGTGTCAGACACTGGCCGCTATGTCTGTGTTGCTGCCAATGTGGCAGGGCTATCTGACAGAAAATACGATTTAAGTGTTCATGGTGAGTATGTGCAAAATGGGGTAGGTGTAACAGAAAAAAATTAGACCTTATGTTCACCCAAGCACATGCAAGAAACAGTTGTGTAGCCAAATGCACCACCTGTATCTGTTGCAGGCTTTTCATGTGATGTAGTTTCAGTTGCAGATCAGTGATGCAGTTTCAATTGCAGTCTTGCAAAAATCCAAATTCAGTTTTATAACTCCTGAATATTTAAAAATCTTACTTCTGTCCATGTTGTTATCATTCCATCCCTAGTTGCTCCATCTCCTGAGAGGAAAAAACCAAGATATGGTATAATTTTATATGATATTGGGGTGAGTGTCATGTTGGGAAATACTCTGTTGTGTGAGATAGAAACCAGGGTTTAACCAAGAACACCCTGCTGGTGGCCACTGCCAGAGGGCAGTTACCTGAGCACGGCCAGTATCTCAAGTATCTAAATATCAGGTGCTCTCATTTTGCACAATCAGGATTATTTAAAGATGGTGCTGCCAACTATAGTTCATCTCCATAATTTGACTTGATGGTATTGGTGGGAACATCACATTATATTACAGCCACTCTAATTCTTTTGCATGTGATTTTTTACTCTTCATTGAGCACTGAATATTCATGTTTTACTGTGACGATGAGTACAGGATTTCTCATTATTGAAAACGAGAGGCCAAAATTCTTTACCAGTTTTATTTATGTATTTTTTTTATTTGGAATGTTTGCTGTACTGTATTATCAAACTTCTAAGTAGTAAAAAGAAACTCAGACTGCTGGAGGTTGTTGGTTGATTCTTGACCCCAGGCTTTATGTTCTAAAGTATGAACTGTAGAACTGCAGAAATGTAAATATTCTTATTCCTAGCAAAGAAAAGGTAAAAATAAATTTGTAGTAGTTATTTTAGTAGGGAGTTTTTCTTTCCATTAGAAAGCACATGTAATTCTGTCAGTGTTACAGTTTTCTCTAGTGTTTCATAGATACTGAAAACTATAATAAACGTAGAATGGACAGAACTACTATAAACTGTTAGTCACTAGGGTTCTTAAGCGATAAAATAAAGGTAATAGAACTGATAGAATTTAATATTTCCATGCAGCTACACAGTAAGAAATTGTCATTTATATATAGTATTAAATGTTTCAGTTTTATATCTCTTCCCTTGCCAAGCTTATCTTAGCTTCAGTGAATTATTATTTGAATGACAGACTAAAACAGTTTTTATTTGTTCTGAAGTATGGCTTTTCTTTACTCTTGTTCTGTAGTTCCTCCAAGTATTGCTGGTGACCTGCAGATGCCTGAAAACATCAGCACTGTGGAGAAGAATCCCATCTCTCTGATTTGTGAAGCTTCAGGAATTCCCTTGCCATCAATAACATGGCTCAAGAATGGATGGCCTGTCACTCTGAACAACTCCGTGAGAATCCTCTCAGGTACAAAAGCTGTAGTTATTAAAAAAAAACCCCAAAAAACCAAAACTCTGCATCTACAGTGCAGATATTTCACATGGAGGAAGGCTTGGGTGATAACCTGTAAAGACAAGGAGAGAAGAGAAGCTGTTATTCGATGCCAAGCTTTTCAGTAAATGGGGTCAGTTTGGCTGGAGTGCCTGGTGAATCTCTAACGTAAACTTTTAAAGTTGTTACCAAACTTTATGTGGATGGGCCAAAGGCATGGTAACTATTTGGTCTGTGACATGGAGTAAGCCATAATTTTAGTGTATGTTAGTCCAATGCTTATTTCCAGAACCATGTCAGATGGTAACATCTTGCTTTGTCAGTGCCAATATGAATACTGCATTAGCGATCATTTGATTTGTTCTCTCTACTTCTTCCTCTTGGCAGTTATTTTACCCTTCAAAGACCAAAAAATCTTTGAGAGAAACAGTATGTATGACAAGGAATGAAACACCTCTTTTGTTTCTGTGGGTCTGTGTATAAAAACAAAGGGAAACCTGTTCATGAGCCTCAGAGCATGTAAATACTTCCTGGCCTTGGAGCAGGCTGAATCTGGTCTTCAGAATGGAATCTAATAAAAGCTGGAATTAGGTGATCGGTCAAAGACCACACAGAATGCTGCAATAGCGAGAAGACTAGTCCAAGGGATCTGGAGAAACCTATGACAGGCAAGCAAAGAAACAGATCCGATTCATAAGGTGCCTTGATTTTCAAGCTGGAATAAGCTGCAAAGAGCTAGGTCAGATGTCTTTTTATGACAGTAGTAATTGACAGTGTTGTCCAAAACAGGAGGGGCTGGGTACTGAGTCCAGTACCTGAAGGGGGCCTACAGGAGGGATGGGGAGGCACTCTTTATCAGGGAGTATAGAGACAGGACAAGGGGTAACAATTATAGGCTGAAAGAGGGGAGATTTAGATTAGATATTAGGAAGAAATGTTTCCCTGTGCGGGGGGTGAGGCAGTGGCCCAGGTTGCCCAGAGAAGCTGTGGATGCCCCATCCCTGGAGGGGTTCAAGGCCAGGCTGGATGAGGCTTTGAGCAACCTGGGCTGGTGGGAGGTGTCCCTGCCCATGGCAGGGGGGTTGGAACAAGATGATCTCTAAGGTCCTTTCGAACCCAAACCATTCTTTGATTCTGTGATACTGTTCCTGTAAACCATCTTCCTGCAATACCACAGGGAAGTGAAAGTACTTGACTGGCAGCTGCAGTGATGTTAAAGCGTTATGTTTACAACAGGAAATTGAGTTAGCAGCCCTGGAGCTTACCAATGGAAAAGGTGTACCAAGCAGGCAGTAGGTTTTATGTTGTCTTCCTGTGTCCAGGGATAAGCTCTGTGGAGTGTGTAGAATTAAGTATCTGGTTATGACTGAGATGTATAGATGACAACTGAGATGTTTCTTTGCTCTTGGGTTTGCTACTCACAGCTAGAAATCTCATTAAAATAAGTTTTGATGAAGTTTCTAATGCTCTGACATAGCCACCATGCAAAGCCAAGCCATCCTACAGCGTGAACACAAGAAAACTATCAGACAGGTAAAGAAACTGGAAGCTGTTTAGCAGCTCAGCTAAGACTGAATTTGAAGCTGGAATTTTTCAGGATTTCTCTCATTCTTGTAGCTTTTAACGTTGCAGGTAGTCCTATTTTCCCATTTTTACGTATAGTGCATGGAAAAAGGAGTGGGTGTCTGGTTATTATCCGGTATAAATCTGACTGAGCTGGTGTGCATTCCTTTTTGTGTGAAGTTGCCATCAACAAAAATAATTTCTTCTCGGCTTGGTTGTTTCTGTTTTGTCTGTCGATTTCAACACCCACACTAATATCACCATCCGGATTGCAGAGTCGGGGAGGGTGAGAGACAAAAAGACGTTTATTGTCTCTGAGTGTTCGCTGCAGTGGGAGTGGGGAATCAGGCCAGAAGTCGGGGCTTTGTTTTCCAGTAAACTTTGTGCTTTTGTGCAGTTCTTTAGAAAACTCCACGTTGTGGTTGTGAACTGTAACCACCGTGGCATTTGGAACTTTGTTTGTGCTTGTACAGCTGTAAAAAAAATGAAACCACCAACAGCAACAACAAATCCCCCTCTTCAACTAATGTAAGGGGTAAAATACTTTGCCAAAGCAAGATTTTGGTTCTGTTGATTGAAAACATACTTGGCATTGCAGACGATTTAAATGTGTGGACACACTGCTGGCAGCTTCGTATCTGTTAATTCAGACCCTTCGCTGATGTTTCCTTTTAATGATGCTTCCTACATCCTCTAGAAAAAAAACAAACTGCAGCATACCACATGTGCTTCTCTTGCAGACATGCAGTAAGCTGCATAGTAGCTTTAGGAAGGAGAAAAGCTTTTATTAAGTTTTAGCTAAATGTACAAAATCATATCCTGCTTCAGCACTGGAGTCCTGGGTATGCGAGTATGTGATACCATGGAAAGCTACAGTCTCCTGCAGGCAGATATCTGCTTCATGTGGCTTCTCGTATGGCTTGGTTCAGGATGTGGATGGGAGAAAGAATCAGGGTGACATGAGGCTGCAAGAACTGAGCCCATGGCTATCTGCAGGCAGGACATGCAATTCTGAGATGTGATGTACTGTACTGTGAGGTAACGACTGCTAATGTGAAAGCTGCTAATGAGAAGCTGGAAAAGGCTGAAAGATGGCCACCACGTTTGTTTTCACACTTAAATGCTCACTGATGTTTGTTTTGCTGTTTCTCTGCCAAAAAGGAAGCAAGAGAAATTATTCTGCTAGGGCAAAGTGGGGATATTCTTTGTCCTTTGGTGAAACATATTTTCAAATCTTCTTCCTTTTAAACTAGCGTGCCTGTGCACATGTGTTCTGACAACTGCTCTGCTGTTGTGTTAAGAGAAATCTGTTATTTGAAAACATTCCAGGTAAACCAGTACTGTTGTCACTGTTACTGTTATTGATGGCACAATTAATACAAATACTAGAAGAAAGGAGAGGAGCTGTATTCCTTATCTGTACATGTGAAAACACCCTTAAGGAGTGTTTGTATGTGTTTATAAGATTAAACTTATTTTTATGTGTACACCCCCCCCATGAGGCTTTTTTATTTTTCCTGTATAATCGTCTAGATTCTTAGTACAGCAAAGTACTTATGTGAACAAAAATCCTGCTGCCTGAGACACCGTATTCTGTCAAAATTTCCCACATAGAGGTACACGCACGAATCCTTCATATTGCAAACATAGTGTTCCTGCCACATCCCAAGGGTCTGCGCTGACCAATGAATTCCGTGTGCCCTGTACCCCTGCACGTGGTTTGAGTGACCTGTGTGCAGCGGGTTCGATTTTCTCTGCCTCAACTCAACAGACGTGTCTCAAAGCTTTCAGTGATTGTTCCAGGTGGCTTCTGACTTCCTTCAGAAATTCTCAGAAAATGTCTGAATGCCTCAAAGTTCGCTTCAGTGTAGTTTCTCAAAGAAAAAAAAAGGATATGTCAGGTAGTTTGGAAGTTAGTGACTAGAAAGAATAGTGTGATCAATCCTCCTAAAAGCACAGACGAGCTGAGGGCCTGAGCAGACAAACAGAAATGATGGGAGAAGGAGTCAGGTCAGTCACTTTCTCTTGCTGTTTGTTCAACAAAACAAAGCACATTTAAAACCAGACCACATCAAAAGAAGTTACAGCTGTAAATTTAACCAAAACATTACGAAATGAAGAGTTAGCACAGACAATTTGGGAGCATAGTGGTTGGAGCAGGACTTAGTGATTGTATGTTTGTTGGCTTTCTCCGCAGGGGGCAGGATGCTGCGTTTGACACACACGAGTGTAGCAGATGAAGGTCGGTATACCTGCGTAGTGACCAATGCTGCAGGAGAAGTGAGGAAGGATTTTGACCTTTCTGTTCTAGGTAAGTATGTGATAATTTTTGTTACAGTAGAAGAAGATAAAGGGGTCTACTTTATACTTTTTAGGTATTTAAAAAATTATTCTGCAAAAACATACCTCCTTAGGTGGAGAAAAAAAGGTTTTAAGAAGTTACTTCTACATAGGTATTTGCTGTTTGTTTAGTTTTTAAAATTAAAATTCTTCAGACATAATTTCGGATAACTGGCAGCTACTTCTGTTGTGTGGTTTATTTGGTTTTTGTTTTAAAAGGAACTATGCCAATATGACTGGCTTCAGTTGCGTTGTTATTTCAGTTGGATGGAAGTCTGGGGGATGCTGACAGCATCACTCCCATCCTCTCTTCAGTTTCTTGTTGCTCATAGCTTCACTCTCCCTTGGGCGTGACCAAGAAGGTGAATCAGTTTATAGGTGATCTGGAAAGGTGGACTTTTTGTGTTTTCCTGGTCAGGTTGGTTTTCAGCCAGATCAGTTCCCTGCTGGTTCACCACACAGCCTATAAATGCTGGTATTGGCAAAAGGAAGGTGAGAAGACTGAGTGGCCAGGGGAACTGTGCTATTTCTTTTGGTACCATCCTGAATTTAAGCTGGTTTAAGTCAAAAGAAAACTATGGCCCTAGGAAAGCATATGAAATCCCTGTGAATGAATCTGTTGTGTGTAATGCTCAGCTGCAGAACGGTGCAACCCCATAGGGTAATACTCATGAATTAAAAGCAGCATCATTGTGCAGCTGTGGGTGTAAGATGCATAGCTGAGTGTCGTGATGGTAATAATCTATTGCAACAAAGATGTGAAGGCAAAGCCAAGAGCAACAGGGAAATTAAACACTGGAGCTGGAATTGTTTTTGCAAAATACAGATCTCTGATTCAGTGGAAATGTTTAGTCAGTAAAGTATTTGGTATTGTAAAGCGTATGAACCAAGTGTGGTAGTGGGTGATCCTGCTAGCGTACTTACACAAGGACTAGTAGAGCAGGCTCTTTAGATGGCTAGTTGGAACCCTTAATATGTAATTTTGTCACAGTACTTATTTTTAAAAATTTGGTATTTTTCCCAGAAAATACTGCTTTTTGGTTTAATAACTATTTGTTATTTTATCAATAATTACTAGGCCTGATGCAGGTTGTTTTACAGTATTACTGTATGTAGTTTTCCTGTAAGTTTCTTCTCTCTAAGGTGCTGAGTGCTATCAGCATCCCTTGCCTTCAGCTGATTTATGCATATTCAGCCTGTAAATGATAACTCACATTCATGTCAGTTCATGTTTATTGGATGAGCTCATGGATGTGTAAGTCTGGTAGAATGGAAGAGATGGATAAACACTGAAAAGCATTCATTGTTTTACTGTTTTCTTTGGAGGGTTTGAGTAGCAGGGTGTTCACAAGGGTTCTGGAAATCTCTCTTGCACAGGCTTTGTTTGCCTTAAGAAGAATGCTCAGTGAAGCTCATTTCAAGTGGGCTAAGTGGAAAATTCCATTGTTCAGGCTTCTTTACCCTCCCCCCAGTAATTTATTTGTCTTTCTAAAGGAAAGTTACTGGAATGTGGCCTGATAGTGACACAGAATATTCACTGCCTCACTGTACATAGACACTGTACAGAGACATCCCAGTGTTCCTCTAAATTGGTGTAGGAGGCACAACAGGCAAGCCAGTTTGCATGGAGAGCTTGGTGTAATAAGCATAATATGTGTATATTTGCAAAATGTTTGGTGTGGCTTTGTCATATTTCTGAAATTAATACGTGTTGAAATCTTCCTGTGTTATTTTGGGGCCAAAGTGATGAGTTGCTCTGTTTGTTTATGAATAGTAACTTTTGGCCTGACTTAAAAGTCCTGAACTTTATGATTTTAGGTTATATATTCCCCCATCTATTCCTTCACTGGTTGATGCATCTTTGTCTCGTCACATTTGGACATGAAAGCCCATACAAAAGCCTGTTTTGCATTGCTTGTGCAGTCACAGCAGGGAATTTGATCATAACTGCATCACAAGTTGGTGAGAGCGCAAATACTGGCCACATCATCCTCCATGCTGAATTCTACTAACCCACATCTCACCATGTGTCCTGTTCAGAGGCCAGCTTTTAGCCATGCTGAAGTAGCATCTTTGCTATTCCTGTTGAGAGAGATGCAAACCTCTTTACTTTTTTTTTGTTCTTCACCCTCGTTTCTACCCTTCACTAGTATCAAAAATCTGGTATAACATTATTTTTCTCGGTTGACAATGAATTCTACGTATTACAGTGATTCTGATTTTTATAAAAACTTTTGGTTCCAACTTATCGGTACATCACAAATAAGCATCTGAATATATTTTACTTCCTCTCTCTTTGGGCCTTCTGTCTAGGCTGAAAGCTTGCATTTTGTAGGATTATTAAAGTGTAGCATCTGGCTCCCTAGTCTGGCATTTTTGTTACAAAATTTTCAAAATCTCTTGGAGATTTTGGGCTTGCTTTCTTATAACTGTAGGCCTCCTTTTCAGCCTGCTATACTTCATGCCTACTTTGATTTGTAGTGCCATTTTCTTTATGCCTGAATCTACAAATGCCTCTACTTTGAAAGAAATAGTTGATTGGAGCTCTTCACCAACACAGCTACTCCCCAGCACATTCATACTCTGGCGACCCTCATCCAATACCCAGTAGTCTGTGTAGCCCTGCTGACCAAGATCATTTGGAAGCATGTCATCAAGTGGTCAGCCACGCAATCAGTTTCTTTGTATTGAGTTAGCTATTTGGGGTGTGGATAGGTATTTTAAGGGTATGGTTTTGTCTTCTATTTTCCTAGAGAAACATAATTGGTACCACAGCAAGATACCTTTAGACCTGCGTAGTTTGTTCATCTGCCTGTATGGAATTAGCTGTATTTGCATAAAGCACATGTATGGCTTTACACAGTACCCACTCGTTGGTAATCTATTGTATTGCTTTGAGCATACTGATAGGAAAAAAAACCCCACATGGTATGTGAATAGACAAGCCAACTTTTTTTTAATTAATTGGTTCTTTCCCTAGAGTTCTAGATAAATGCTTTCAATTACTGTTGGAAAACAAACAACTCTTAAGAACATGGTTGTGAACAAATAAATCACTTGCTGCTTAATATGGGTGATAGAACTTGTGTACAAACTTACAGAACCTGCTGGTGCATAAAATCAAACCTGGCCCCACTAACAAGTGCTCATCAGCGTTGCCCTACTGACCGCCCTCAGAAGTATTGCCCTGCAGACCACACTCTGCAGCACCCTGGGTAGCTCTCTGAAGATGAAATGAGAGGAGTACTTTATGGGTCTGTGGTCCTCTCTTGCCTTTTTTGTGGACGTGGATAGTGAAGGGATGCAGAACAGGGTGTATATGTCTTACCCAGGCAGGTTAGCTCTACGCTGTCTCACATCTGGCCCTGTCTCTGGTAGATGTGGGCTGTTCATTGGTTGGTGTGATTAAAGGAAGCGTATGCTCAGATATAGCCTGAGTGTGTCTTTGTTATATTTAAATTGCTTGTAAGTAATACTTGTGATGTTGTTTTCTTGTCTGTTTGCAGTGCCTCCAGGGATCGTGGGTGAAAATAAATTGGAAGATGTGAAAGTGAAAGAGAAGCACAGAGTTACCCTAGCATGTGAAGTGATAGGTAAAAGTGTACAATAGTACTTACATTTCCTGATCAGACCCATGGTGTTGATCACCATTGGTTCTGAACAGCACTTTTTCAATGGAATTTTCAGTTCAGTGGAATTTTTAAATTTTGGTTTTAACCATGGTGCTTAGGGCACTCCTTTTTATAAAGGTTGTATGTAACCGAGAGGATGGTTGCTGTGATATTTCTTCTTTAAAGGTCTGTGGAATTTAAGAGGAGGCGTATATTACTTCAGGAGGCTCAAATACTTTAGAATATGTATTCCAAAACATCTCCCTAAGGGATACATGTTAAATGGGCATCTGAAACTGTATTTTCCCATTTTTCTGCAATCTTGGCATATCCTAGAGGCTGTGCAACAACTAATATTTGCAATTTTCTTTACTCCATTAAGGGAACCCTGTGCCACAGATCACCTGGATAAAGGATGGGCAATCTCTAATTGAGGATGAAGATCACAAGTTTGTGTCCAGTGGGCGTTTCTTGCAAATCAACAATGCTCAAGTCACTGACACAGGGAGATACACATGTATTGCGTCCAATACAGCTGGAGATAAGAGCAAAAGTTACAGTCTTAATGTACTTGGTAAGACAGCTGGGCTGGCTCTTGCAGAGAAAAATATTAATCTCCGGAAAAAAACAGATAATCACATTGGAATTTTGTAGAGGTTTAATTACAGCAATGCGTAAGTTGCCTGTCTACGATTAAAATTATATAGCTTAGTAGTTGGTAAATAATAGTAGTTCAACAGAAACAGCAGTTGTGTGCTGTAGACAATATAGCGCTAGAAAATGCAGAACTGTAACAGGACATTGTCTGTACGGAACAAGCAGGACAGTACATTGGCTTATTGTGATTCGAGGAAGGAGTATCTGAACAACACTTCAGATTGTGATCTCTTCATAAAAGCTGAAACCATCTGCAGTTTGCTTTTTTCATGACAGTTATTGCATAACCAAATGCAAACAATGGCAAGTTTGTTTTCCACGTACTCCTTTCCTACGCTTATGCCTCCTCCCAGTCTGCTGCTCCCAGAATCGTCAAGCAGCGGGTCTGCCAGCTGCTGTGCAAGAAGCAGTGGCTGGCTTCCTGGTGACCTGTGTTTGACAAAGGCTAAGGGTGATGGATTCCACCAACATGGGCTGACTGTTGACTTCAGGACAAAACATAAAACCAAACTAGCGTTGTCTGGTTCTGGGTTTCAGTGTGCCTCGTAGGAATGCCTCCTGGCTATTTGAGGCTGCATCCAGATTCATAGACCAAAGAGGGAAGGGAAAATTGGCTTTTCATAGACTCTGGCTAATGGTTTTGTTGTTCCTAGTGTCTCCAACCATTGTGGGTGCAGACAGCCATGGAAATGCAGAAGATGTCACTGTTATCCTCAACAGCCCAACATCACTGGTTTGTGAGGCTTACTCGTATCCTCCAGCTACAATCACCTGGCTGAAAGATGGTAATCCTTTAGAATCAAACAGAAATATTCGCATTTTGCCAGGTAAATTTTTTGTTGTTATTGAGAAACAAAATAACACTTTATTCTTTTATTGTTTAGTTTCCTGTTACTGACTTTTTTGAAAAATCAAAGGATGTATTTCTGTTAAGCGCAATATTTGTACTTTTGTAGCATTTCCCATTCCAATATTTTTTAAGTGCTTCACAATTAACTGATTATTTACTTGTATTTCGTTTGTGTTCAGGTATTTATCCTTTTGTTCCATAGAGCTAAGTGATAGCAAAAAAGTTCAATAGAGTTAATAATGAATGTAAATACCTTGAAATTAAGTGCGGAAACTAGATGGAGAGAGATACAAATAACAGTGTTAGTAAAAAAGAATGTGGTGGCATTTTTCTAGGTAATTAGGAATTTGCTGGTTTTAATTTGTGGATTCACTCTTACCTGGCACATATATGGAGATGGAAAATGGGAACAAGCTTCACTGGTAACACTGAAGTAATGTAGATGAACAAATACTTCAGCATTGTGAACTGCAAGTGTTCAGAGGAAGAATGGGTTGATATTGATAGTGAAGAATTGGACTACTGTATGGGGGGACAATTTCTAGGAATGCAGTCTGAAAAGATCTGCAGCCAAATTAAATAGTGACTCATCTCTGAGAATGCAGACAGTATAAATCATAAATTAACAGGATACTTTGGGAAGGAAATTGATGGACGTCAAAGTTGCAGAGGCCACCTGAAGTCTTAAATCCTACCGATTCATTCCTGTTTACATCTCTTCTCACACTGTGGCTGTTGCTTCTGTCCATTTTCCGGAGGGAGTTAAGGGCCTCTTTCCTCTGACGTACTGCACTGAAACAGAAAGGCAGTTCGGAGGCTCACACCCACCCCTGCACGTTGAATAAACTCTTTTTGCTTGGTCTTAGCGATTATGCCTCCTTTCCCTTTTCTGTGAATGATGGGTGGAACCCTAAATCACTTTTTCCTATCTCAATATCTTCAAGCAATTTCAGGCACAGAATGATGTTAAATTTTCCAAGAATCTGTAAGCAACAGGAGTGGTAATCTGAGGCACTCCTGCAAATTACACTCTCACTTATGGTGCGGTATACATGGTGGTAAGCAATCAGCTTTTCGTGCTCAGCTAAGGGCAGAATTTGGACCAAAGGGTAGAAAATATGCTGCAGAAACTATTTAAATATTTGGGAAGCAAGAGTATAATGTAGATGCTATTAAAGAATGATGTCTTTTGGCAGGTGGTCGAACCCTGCAGATTCTAAATGCCCAGGAGGACAACGCGGGAAGATATACCTGTATAGCCACAAATGAGGCTGGAGAAACTCAGAAACACTATGAAGTGAAAGTCTACAGTATGGAAATACTTCCAAATTTTTTTCAAATTTTGTTTTTGTGTGGGGTGGTTTTTTTTGGTTTGTGGGGGTTTTTTTGTGTTTTTTTTTTTTTTTTTTTTTTTGTGTTTTTTTTTTTTTTTTTTTTTTTGTGTTTTTTTTTTTTTCTTCATTCTTCCATTTTTCCCCTTTGCAGTGTTACCTATTCTGGTTAATACAAGGATTTGTGTTAGTGGTTTTCTTTAGCAAACATCTGCATTAGCTCATAGCATTGCTTGAGGAAAGACACTAGAAAAGTTTGCTGTTACATCCTTTAGGAATACTGCTGTTGGGCTAAAAATCTTTGTACCTTCCAGGGGAAGATATTTAAGAAATGGTGAACTCCAGTTTCTTCTGAAATGCTTTTTTGGTAATGATTTTGAAATCAGACAAGTGCAGCACAATGGGAGATGTAAGCAGAGAATCTCGTGAGCAAAGAAACTATTTCAGAAAAAAAAGGAGGGGAGGGGACCTGTACCATCTAATGGGAAGCTTGCTTGAGTAAGGTAAAACAGAAGGATACTATTTTTATATCCTTCCATAAAATACCGTATGCACAAAAGCTTTCCCATTCAAGGCTTCCTGTCAGCACATTGTCCTTTGAGCATCTGTGCCTAATACTCTATTTTAATGCTCAAACTCTTTCATTATGGGCCCAGTCAAGCATGATCTTTCATCTTTATTTTTTTTTAATTTCCTAGTCTGAATTGAAGTTTGGTTTGCTCCCTCACAGTAACTGTGCTGTTATTTTAATTACACTAAGTGCCTAATAAGGCCCCATTGGATTTGGAATAATGAGAAGATGACAAAAGAGTTCATTATTGAAGTATGGCTGTGTAGCAATGTAAAACCCCCCTGCCCCCACCACTGCAACTGTCAGTTATTGTCGTACTGTAAGCATTAGGAAGAACTTAAAATTTCCCACTGACAAAAGAATGGAAAATGCTTTAAAAGCATTTAAAATAACTTAAAAGATATTATCAGACCAGAGTGGGGGGTAGCTTAAGAATTTTGAAATACTCTGTTTTCATTCTGATTCAGAAGGAAACAAGATTTTGCAACATCGGGGTTTCAATAGAATGGAAATGTTGACTTTTGACCAGCTACTCTGAGTGTGGACTTTGGTTCAAGCATGTTTCTGAGAATATGAGTTTCCATTAAAGTACTTTTTAATGACTTCAGTACACTGAACTTGGTAGAGTTCAAGCCAAACACATAAGAAAGTGCTATAGCTAGGTAAGGCTGTAGTCAGGTTTGCATGTCTAAAAATCTTGAACAGAGTTTATATATAATACATGCACTAAAAATAGTTTAAAATGCACACATATATGTATATATATGCATAAATAAAAATTCAGCTATGGGGAAGAGGCAGTTCATAGGGAGGGATTATAGGGGAATGTCCTTGCTTTCCCTGAGGTTATCATCCAGGTTTTTCCCTTTGTCCTCTTAATTTTGGAATGCTGCATAAGACAGTAAGTCATGAAAGTCCCTCTTTCTCCCTTTGTTTTTGTGCAGTTCCACCCACCATTAACAAAGGGGATGTCTCAGCGATGGGTCTCTCCCCTAAAGAAGTGAAGATCAAAGTAAACCACAGCCTCACCCTGGAGTGTGAAGCTCATGCCATTCCTGCTGCTGCCATCAGCTGGTACAAGGATGGACAGGCCAGTCACAAACTTAATTCCTTCTAATGGGGGGATTTTGTACAGAAACATCTGCGTGTTCACTATCACTGTTAATGAACGTTCATGCAGCTTAACAGGCTGCTTGCACGGCTGAAGTCAGCAGGAAGTCATCTTCCCACCGTCCTGCTGGCAGGATCACCCCTCACCTATCTTTTTTGTGTTGCTGTTGGCCAGACCTCCACAAATGGACACCTTTGCTTTTTTGTGGGTGCTTGACAGTGCCACGGAGCCATCAGTGCTGGAGTTCCCAGGGCCCAGCTTTAACTGGGGGTGGGAGGGGCCTGCCAAGCAGTAGTGTCCCACGGTATGACCACATGTTGCTTTGCCATTGCGTGAGGTCCCCAAAGGCTCTGCTTCAGAACGACCTCACGCTTGGTTCCTCTCAGTGCTGCCCTCGCAGAAGTTGCAGAGGGCCTCCCGCTTGGTTCTGGCAGAGCTCGCAAAGCCACAAAAGCATCTGGATCCTCTGCGAGGGGGAATGAGGTGTGGTTCCTGCCACACGCAGTCTTTGCAACAACATCGGTCCAGAGGAGCAGCGGTTTGGAAGGGCGATGCCGTAGAATTGTACTGCTGTCTAGTCCACTGGGGGCTGCCTATAAATACAAAAGAAACGGTGCAACTCTTCTGTAGGAAAGGAGAATATAATCTCTTGCTGTAGCTGCTCTTGGTAGGGTGCTTACCATGTGGCAGACTGCTGCACCTCTGCAGCTGGACCAGCTCTTCCTAGATTTACGGAGCATGCAGAAACAGCTCTGTAACTGTGTGTACACCCTCCATCTGTTTTGAGCATATATGGTAATTCGAGGATCTCCTGGGTGTATGATTGTACTGCAATGAAAAGTGATGTTGGGGAGGGTTGAAATGTCCCCAAAGACAGACGGTGGCTGTAAGCAGCTTGCTGCCAGTGTCAGAGCAGCAGCTTTTTCTTAGGTTGCCCCTGGGCAAATGGCTTTCGCTCACATTCATGGGCTAAATTAATTGTCCCCTGCAGTCCAGGAGTTCTGTGCTGACTCCCTACTGTGTTCCTTTTTCATTATTGAGAGATACAGGTTGTATTAGTGTAGTCTCTACTGTCACATGTGGTGTAAATTACAGGGACAGTAACATCTAATCCTGTGTCTCTGCATTGCGGCTGCATCCATTTGATGATCACACCATGTCCTTGCTGGGCAGCAGATCTAAGTGGTTGCGTGGCTGTAGGGCGAGTTAGATCGAGCCGTTCACCTCATATAAAACTGGTAGTTTTACAGTGCAGGTTTTCCATCAGCTCATCGACTTGGCCAGTGAGTTCAGGGATCGAATCAGCCTGATTTAATCCGATGTCATGAGTGCATTTGCCTGATGGGGATGGCACTGCTCCTTTCAGCTTTCTTGCTGGAACCACTAAAAAAACTGAAGCATGTTCTGTTGTTAGTGGTGTCAAGCAGAGAAAATACCAAAACCAAAACATGCCCAGTATACTGCCTTAGGCAGGATTTTGGAACAACCTGAATTTGACCAAAAGAGAGAGGATGTCATCTCATTTCCGCAACTATGGCTATTTCTATTATATGTTTTGCCAAGTATTAATCTTGATGTAAAATTCCGTTACAGCCACTTAAACCAGATGATCATGTCATTATCCAAGCTAGTGGCCGTACTCTGCAGATTAAGGAGGCTCAGGTGTCGGACACTGGTCGTTACACTTGTCTGGCATCCAACATTGCTGGAGAGGATGAAGTGGAATTTGATGTAAATATACAAGGTAAACAGAGTTCAGATAATAAAATTATTTTGGTAGACTCCTTTTCAAGTGGTCTGGGATGCTGGAATTCTTTATAATGTTGTATCCTTTACACCTACTTGGTCTAATCCAATGCGTTTGCGTTTTGTGTGATTTTTATTTCATATATATCTTGCTCATCTTTGAGAAATACAGTATTTGATTATTCTTTCTTTCATATTTTGTGACATATGTAGTGTTTCTGAAGTCAGAACTGGTCAGTCAGTTCTGATCTTCCTCTGAACTATGTGAAAAAGTTGTAATTTAGCTTAAACTAGGATGTTGTATTTTATTTATCTGCATTGAGTAGTACTCGGAGACCCCAGACATGAGCATCCTGTTGGCCTACACACAGTGTAAATACAAGAAAACAATCACTAGTCATTTCTCAAAATTTAGACAAAATTAGAACTTGAATAAAACCAGATAGCTTACTATTTAAGTATTATTGTTGATTAATACCCTCTGTGTTTTGTTATTGGGTCTTCTTACACTGTTATTTGTCTTCAGAAAATATTCAGTAGATTGCTCAATTGTTTATTCTGATGAAAAGAATGAGGATTTTCCTGGCTAATCTAAACGGAGTGAGGGGTTAATTTTTATTGCGGCTATTTAACAATTACAGTAGCTTTTAATTTATTGACTTTAAAACTAGCTATTTTTGCTGTAAAATTCTAACATTTTTCCCCTCCTCTGTTGTAGTCCCTCCTAGTTTCCAAAAGCCTTCTAAGGAATGGGAAGCTGGTAACGCAGTAGATACAGGAAGAGGTGGAGAAAGTAAAGATGTGATTGTCAACAATCCCCTTTCACTGTACTGTGAGACCAATGCTGTTCCTCCTCCAGTTCTTACATGGTATAAAGATGGCTATCCTCTGAGCTCTAGTGATAAAGTACTAATATTACCAGGTGAGTATTAAAATGTCACTCTCTGACCCTAAGAAATGACGTTAGTGCTAGTATTTGTGTAGTAATAAACTCTTCCCCTTTGAAACACTGCATTAATGTTCTTTTCAGATTTTCTTGACTGGAAATGTTTTTTTCCAGTCTCTGTACTTCAGGTGTTTCCTTCTTTCAGTTAAAAAGTAGTCCCTAAAATGGTGTGAATGTGACCATTTAACTTTCATGTGATATGTTGAAAAATGAAATATAACAATGATACCTTTGAATGTGTTCTTGATTTATTTTCTTATTAAGTTTTGCTTTAGCAAAACCATAATTGGAGCAGAAATACCTCTTAACCAGGGAGTGAGGCATGCAAATAATGTTTCCAGGAAGAAAATGACCCTGAGCTCCCACTTAACCTCATATGGGAAAGGGAAAGAGGTGCTTATAGCGCTGAGCCGTTCTGCTCAGAGACTGGTTTGGGATGGTGTGTGTAAAGAAGGGCAGTGGTGGGATAATGTCTTTTTGTCTGCCTGTTGCTTACCTGTTGGGAAACCAATGACAACCACTCCCAAAATGTGTTCCTAGTATGTCCTCTCTTTCTGAAGCTATTTATGTGGCTATGCTTTAAATGAGGAATAAAGTAAAAAGTACCTATAAGCTTCAGAAGTTGTTTTTTTTTTTTTTTCCACTTTGGAACAGCTTTACCAGAATATTTTGTCCTTGTATTTCCTTTTACCTATTAGTTCTCTGTCACCTTGCTTATAAATATTTCTATATTTGATTGCAGAATAACATCTGGCTGCATATTGCTGAAGAACGTTATTCCTTCTCTGGAATTAATTACTCTTTTCTAGCTTTTCAGTATGATAATTGCTAAATTCCAACTATGTGCCAGTAGAAAAAGTAGCTGGGAAATAAAAGTCTTTAGTTAACTTATAATTCAGAACAAATGCTGACCATTCATTAATATGCTTGCTCAGGTCTCTAGTGAAATGTGGGGTGGAAATGATGGAAACTGCTTGATGCTGCATTTAAATCTTGAATGTGTTTTCCTTGCAGGAGGCCGAGTGTTGCAGATTCCACGTGCGCAGGCTGAAGACGCCGGGAGATACATGTGTGTGGCGGTAAATGAAGCTGGGGAAGATTCCATTCATTACGATGTCCGCGTGCTCTGTGAGCTTTCCTGGTTTTCTTTTTCTTTTTTTAATGACAAAAGAGAGTTCTGTGGAATCCAATGAAGCATTATAGTCCAGGTTTACTGAAAGTTTTTGAAGTTAATAAATTCTGCATATTTGTAAACTATGAAATAATTGTGTTTATATAAGGTGCTAGAGTTTTGTAGAGGTAAGCAGAATTGCATGAAAATAGTGTTAATGTTGTTAGTTCAGTATGGTTTGAGGTTATTGTTACAGGAAGCCAATTGCATTATCACTATCACACTTCACCAGAAAGAAAAGTATATGTAGACATCCAGGTTTTATCTTGGTATCTCTTGTTCCCTATGCAGTTTCCGGTTCAAAACTCTGATCTACTAGGCTTTTCTCTCTCCTTATTTTTGTCATCATTTTCTAACTGCAAAACTCCCAAAGACTTAAGGGAATCGATGACATAGATCAGCTATCGAATGTCTGCAGAGTCCCTCTTGTATGATCTGCTTACAGACATTGCACAGAAAGCTTTTGTATGCTGCTTGCATTGTCTGTTGATGTACTTAAGGTTTTTACCTTGGGAAATGCTTATTTCTTTACTTCTGTTTCTGTATTATGTACTGCGGGAAACACTAATGCGTTGTTAGGAAGAGGGCCTGCCTTGGAAATCCTCTCTTGTTCTGGAAGCAAAGAACGTGACAGGCTAGATGAAAAATGAGGTTTCACCTCTTCTTTTTTATGGCTGCTGTGAATGAGCGTGCTTCTGCAGTCCCTCGAGTTACAATGATTTGTTCCAGCTGAACTGCTCTTGGGATTGTATTATCTTTCACTGAAGATTTTACTACTTTCCTATAAAAACCCAATCTCAGAGATTGGTGGGCGATCTTAAAAAACAAAACCAAAGCCCAGCAAAAACCACGGGGAGATACTAAATCACAGCATTCTTATCATGTTTTGCTCTTCTGTAGTACCACCATCCATCAGTGGAGTGGATGGTGATCTGCCTGAAGAAGTGACTGTGCTTGTTAACAAGGCTGCGGTACTGGACTGCGTGGCAAGCGGCAGCCCTTCTCCAAGTATCACCTGGCAAAGGGACGGCCACCTCCTAGCCGAAGACGACAAACACGCTTTTTTGTCCAATGGAAGGAGGTTACAGGTAGCTCTTAGTGAATAACTGATTTTTAGCATTGCAAACACAAGGTGCCCATAAAGACAAAACTGTTTAGATTTGCCAAGTATAGGATTCTGATTTTTTTTTTTCCTACAAGGCGCTCCAAACATAAGGAGTTTTTGTCCCTTGTCCCTGTCCCTCAGCTGCTTCTTCCTGCTCCTGTGTGGTTCTCAGTTGTGCTGACCCAGCTGTTTGTGAGGTCATGCTGCGAACCACATCAGTGAAATCACTTGCTTTAAAATAATGATGATTTTTCTGGAGAACAGATTGTTGTAGTCAATTTTGTCCAGGTTTCACTAACAGAGTTTAATTATTGCAAAATGTACTTTTTTTTTTGTTTAAAGAAAAGTGAATCCTGAAGAATATGCATCCCAAATCAATGGATGATACTGGATGAAACTGGTAAAGCAGTTAGAGCTGAGCTTAATTCTCTCCATTTTCATAGCGTGATCTAAGAATACAATAAAATATAAGAACCATATAGAACATTAAGATTTTTATTTCAAATATTTTGTGAATAGTTGTTTTGTTATTCAATTTAAATGAATTTAATGTGAAAGATACTATGTTGACTTTTTCTGGAGGTTTGAGGCATGCAGATTTGCATAACAGATTGTGAAAGGAGTGGAAGTTTCTCAGATTGGCTTCTTCATAACACTGCAAAGGCATTAGCAAAAAACCAAATCAGATGAAAAAACCTGCAGACTTGGGGTCTTTGGGGAGACACCAAAGCTTGATGCTTTAACAGTAAGCTGTCTTGTATTAGCTCAACAACAATCTTGTTTCTTTTTCTTAGATTTTGAATTCCGAGATAACAGATACTGGCAGGTACGTCTGCATTGTGGAAAACATCGCTGGGAGTGCCAAAAAGTATTTTAATCTAAATGTTCATGGTAAGTACAATAATCCAGAATTTTCTGGTTGTCTTCTTTCAAATGTTTGTTTAGCTCGAATGTGTTAATTTTAGCAGAGTGCTTAGGCACATGCTTTGCTTTATGCGTGTAAGATGTTTTAATGGTTGTAATGGAGATTCTGACATACTAGAAATCAAATGTAAGAGTAAAGTACCTTGGCAAAACATAGCTTTGTCATACCCCGTGGTTTCAGCTCTTTGTGTGTATTCCGTGTAGGTGGAAATTATCATTAAGGGAGCCTGGTGTAGTTGCTGTATATGTATACTCTGGTGGTGTTCCTGAAGCCCTGAAATAATGTATTACCATCTGCTAACAGAGAGATACGGCGCTGTAAAAGCTTACTTTTAAAAAATTTATCCTTTTAGATTCCTTTCTGGTTTTGTTGCTGTTGTTGAGTTAGAACAGGATTAAAATAAATATGGGCCTTTGACATCACAAGTCTAAACCAAATACAATCAAGAAATTAAGACATTTTCCATTATTTTAAAAAACAGTCACTCTACCACTTTCCCTTACCTCCTGATAACTTCAGAAAATCAGGATACCTCTAATTAACATTTCAGAGTTAACCTTAAGTTCTCCTTTTATTTCTGTCCACTCTTCCTCCCCCCACTTTCAGCCTTCCATTCTGAATGGAAGATCACACAAGCATTGCTTCCACAAAATCATCTGCACAATTACGTGTTAAAACCTACCAAGGAGTACTGGCAGCTACATCTTTATCTACTTTCACAGTACGATTTGGAGACTCTTATCAGAGTCTTCTATATATGATCAATATCCTTTTTCACATCCTCGTTAGCTAGCTAATCTTCTGTATTACATACTAGATAGGAGACAAGTGTTCTCTCTCTCGCTTAAATGCAGGACCAGCATCCGAGGAATTTGATGATTCAGGTTATTACATACAAAAGAAATTTTTTTTTCTTATTCACACATGCAGAAAATTTACATACTAAATGAAATAAATTTATAGTGTGTTTTTCTACTCAATAATACAATTAGCCAAAACCAGTGTTGTCATGGGAAGAATTTGCCCTGGAGTCATTCTCTGGGAAGTTATTTTCTTTCAGTGGAGTCTATCCAGATTGCCTGACGTTTGAGTTTGTTTTAAAATAAAAATATTTTGCTTTTCTTGACACTTCTGTTTAAATTTAAGTTTCTTGTCTTTAAAATATTTGTTTATAATTACTATCGTCTAATACTATTATTTAAATAAAAATATTTGCATGACATTTCAATTGTAGCTCAACAGTATTGCCAGTTTAGGTCTTGTAATCTTTGAATGCAGATTAATTTGAAAAATTAGACTGTAGCTGTTCAGGAAAGGACCACCCAGGGTGAAGCACTGATGAAGATGCATTATCACTAAGAAGCACAATCTTTGTTTTGTCAGTGTCAAAAAAAAGATTCTTTTCCAGCATTTTTATATGTTTTTAATTGAGCTGCTTTCATAAATTTAAATAAAATAGTAAAGATTATACTCTTTAAGTTAAAAAATTCCCTTCTTGTCTGAAAGGTAATAAAACGAAAACAAAACCTTCTAAGACATTGAAAATAAGCATCCAGCTTTAAAATCTCATCCTCTAACCTTAATGTATAATAAATAGATGATTTTCACACTGAATAATAAATCGAGCCCCTTACTGCATCTGTATGCTGATTATCTGTGGTACATTTGTGAGTGGTTTGCACATGCTGTGGAGGCTGCGGAATTTGAAATGTTTATATTGTTTAAGCAAAATTCATCAAAAGATAGCTCAGTTTTGGCCCTGGGTATCTAGTTGCCCACTGTCTTGCACTGACAATAATCACATCTGTGAGAAAGTAACTGTAAAATAAATAAGCATCAATAACTATAAAATGTCATCCGATCAGAATTCTCTATTTATTCTAGTGAACCGTTTTATACACTCGTTATCAGGGAAATAACCTTCCGTTATTCCAAGTTGAAAAATGTGGACTGAATTCACCCATTTACATTGACTCCTCTTGTTTCTGCAGTGCCGCAGAGGAGCAATAAACTTGGCTTAATGACTGTTTTGTGTCATTCAAGTGACAGAAAGCAGCTGGAGTATTTCTGGTGGATATGGTCCAAAATACTTTTAACATTTCTGTCTTTGAAGAAGATGATTCCATGTGTTCTTTGGAATGATTTTTCCATCCAATAGAGCCAAGAACATGCTTTTGCTTTCCTCTTTAGTGTTTTATATACCCACGCTGCAACAACATGGAAATTAAAACTTGAAGTTCATTAAAAGGAAGAGATTTACAGTTATTTAATTTAAAATAGTTCTTGTAGAAAGGTCAAATGTCAAAATCTTATATTTAAAAATATTGGAACTCATAAGCACCCCTTATAGCAGTGCTTGCATGCCAGAATTTTAAACTGCTTAGCTCACTATTAAACAACAGGTTTATCTGGTTAACAAAAGAACTCTGAATTGTATCAGAAGGAATCATTTTGTGATTCTCTGTAATGAGAAAATGGACTATTTCAGAAAGAATAGGAGATATCAGGAAGAAATTATACTTAGTCATCCTGCATATCCTCACAAGGTAAATTTAATCTGTCCTGCCTTACATAGCAAGTGTCCTATAAGAACAGCATTTTAAAATTGATAGTGTATTAGTCAGGAACTGCAGGGTCTCTTCTTTTAGATTAATTGTTCTCACCAACAAGGAAGGGCTGGTGGGGAATGCAGAACTTAAGGGCAGCCTGGGATGCAGTGACCATGAGATGATGGAGTTCAAGATCCTCAGGGAATAAACAGGTGATTGGTGACAACCAACACGGCTTTACCAAGGGAAAATCGTGCCTGACGAATTTGGTGGCCTTCAATGACAGGGCCACAGCACTGGTGGATAGAGGAAGGGCAACAGACATAATCTACCTGGACTTGTGCAAAGCCTTTGACACAGTCCCACATGACGTCCTTGGCTCTAAGTTGGAGGGACATGGATTTACCAGAAGGACCACTCGCTGGATAAGGAATTGGCTGGATGGCTGCACTCAAAGAGTGGTGGTCAATGGCTCAATGTCCAAGTGGAGACCAGTGACAAGTGGTGTTCCACAGGGGTCAGTACTGGGACCAGTGTTATTTAACATCTTAGTTGGAGACATGGACAGTGGGATGGAGTGCACCCTCAGCAAGTTTGCTGATGACACCAAGCTGTGTGGTGTGGTGGACAGGCTGGAGGGAAGGGATGCCATCCAGAGGGACCTTGACAGGCTGGAGAGGTGGGCCCATGCAAACCTCATGAAATTTAACAAGGCCAAGTGCAAGGTACTGCACGTGGGTCGAGGCAATCCCAAGCACAAATACAGGCTGG